>BMAO01036582.1:0-56579 GCA_019973975.1 Trichonephila clavata | reverse complement strand
AAGAATTGTTCAATTCCTGCAAAAATTCTAGTTTGTAAATTGTTTATTGGAAGAAAAATGGATTTTTTTTGTCAAGATTTAAAAGTTGTGCATGCTTTTTATGATATTATATGAATGAAATTAAAACTTCAAAACGATTCTTCCAAAGCACAAATATTAAATTTCATTTTGATAACTCAGATAATTAAAAATTTAATTCGCAAGAATAGAAAAACTCTCCCATTTTCCTATATTTGTTTTTGGTGATATATATATATCCATGTGTGTGAAATTCAACTATTTTATTATTAAAATATTTTAGATATTTATTTAAACAAATGCACGTATGCAGTTCTTAGATTTTGATACATCTTACCTATAAATTGCTATTTGATTTTGCTTTCATTCGTGTACATATTTAACATGCGAAGGCTTTTAAAATCATGGAAATAAAAAATAAAGGCATAAACATCTTTTGTACAGGGTGTGCATTAGCTCTGAAGTTTGTGTATTTATTTATTTTTTATAAGTATTAGATAAAGTTTTATGAAATATTGATCTTTCATCCGTTTTTTTCTATATATTCATTATGGCAGTATACTGTTTAATTGTTCTACATTTGAGCAATTTTTTATGGTAAGCAGTTTTAAATAAGCTAATTAACATTTCATAAAAGTTTCAGACTATTCGATAAATATTATATCATGCTATTCATGGAATGAAAACTTCAATCTCATATTTCTCCATGTTGAATTTTTGAACATATACTGTTATTCAAAACCCTAAGGCTTTTTTGATTATTGAAGAATGGGTTTGAAATTTTTTATACACGTTCTGAAATGTATGTTTTGTAAAACTGTTCATGGAATTAACTCTAACATGTTTATTAATTTATCTAAAAAATTTCAAAATCAAAAATAATGTTTTTTTTGGAAATTTTTGGAAGTTTAACTAGAAAAAAATTAATAAAAAGTCAAAGAGCAGCAGCAGATAAAAACCCATCCCCATTTTTATGTAGTTTATTAAAAGGTACTTTTGAAATAGCACCTTATAATATATACATAAAAATGGGGATAAATATACTACATAATAAGTACAGCAGAAAAAAATTTGAAAGAAAAAAGACATATTTAAAAAAGCCTTAGAGATTTAGAAAATGCTTTAAAAAGTTCAAAAAATTTAAATTTTACAAACAATTTGCAACAAACTGAAAATTTTGTATGGAATTATTATTAAATATTAACCTTTATAAAATAAAATTAAAACCAAGTATCAAATATAAAAAAAATTGGGAAGATGGTACCATATTGCCTTAATTATTTTGATCCTTGGTCAAGTGATAAAGTCGGTATCTGAAGGAGTCCACACCACAACAACATGAGGACTTTGAACCCTTCTACACAAAGTCTAGATGTACCAGGACTCGAATCCATGATTCGATAAAAATAATGCCGACAACGAATTCGAAATCATGACCAATCTGCTACTGCGACCATTTTTTTAAAACAAAGACGAGTAATATATACATTCAAATATCAGATATTAAAAAGTGGGCCCGTGAGAGTTATATTATCGTCGCACTATAAAGCAGCACGGGGGGCTTCGGTAGCCTAGTGGTCAAGACATCGGATCGTGGCTGGCATGTCATGAGTTCGAGCCCAGTACTAATAAAGACCCGCCGTGTAGGGAAGCGATGCACGTTACATCCGTCAAGGGCTCAAACGTCCTCTCGTTGGTGTGGTAGTTAGGAGAGAGGGCTGCTATCGCAGGTGTCGTTCTCGCCACTTGACCATGGTTGAAAATTACGAGGTCCGTCGCCAAAAGCCCTCGTGTAGCTGAACAGTGGGACGTTAATATTCACTCACTCATAACGAGTTAATATTCACTCACTCACAACGAGTTAATATTCATTCACTCACTCACGAGGGCTATTACCGAAGGACCTCGTAGTTTTGAACAATAGTCAAGTGAAGAGGATGACTCCTAAGATAGCACCCACCCCCTCCTAACTTCTACACCACACCAACGGGAGGAGGGACGCTTGAACCTCGATGTATTTAGCATGCATCGGCCCTTTCTACGCGGTGGATCATCAAAAGTACTCATGATAAGCCAGCTACGAGTCCGTGACCTTGGCCACTAGGCTACCGTGGCCACCAGATATTAAGATGAATATTTAAAAGAAAAAATATTGGGATGGAGCTATAAGAATATAATTATTAGAATTTACCAAATACTGCTTCAAAATATTTTTACAAACCACAGAGATTAAGCTTCTCTAATACTATATCAACTACAGCTGAAATATTGCATCATGTATCTCAAGAACCTTCCATTTATAGATGCCAAAATTTTGATTGCGACTCCAACCAATTTTTTAATGTTTTTTTTATAAGAAATATATGTGTGTCAGTTCATTAAAAAAAAGTAGATGCGTTGACAATGAGGTGAGTAATAGATTCCTTTTTGAATGAGACTAAAAAAATTTGAAACTTTATATTTTATAAAAATTTCTAATCGTCCGATTTTTGTGGAACACACATTCCTTTTCAGCTTTTTAATACATTTTAGCATTTAAGCACTATTTTTCTTTTAAATATTCCTATTTGTAATTGTTTATTTCCCCTAGCTGATGATAAACGGTTAACGTGATCGAGAATTTCTAATATTCTGAGTAGAATTTAAATAAAACACACACACGTAGACAGTGAAATGAGAGATGCTTAAGTCATATTAAAAATATATTCTGCTTTAATAGCATTTTTTAATATAACTTCCTTTTTATGCTTTCAACAGTGGCCTAACGTACACCCCCGCATTGCATGGGGGCCCAAAGCCTGATTGCCATCAAGTAAATTTTACAAAGTTGGATTTTACAAAGTGCCTTTTGTAAAATTCATCTTGGGGGCCCCAAAACCTGACTTTGCAGCGGGAACCAAATGTTCTCCGTTACGCCACTGGCTTTCAATATTTCACATATATAACTATAACAATTTCTTCTTTCTCTTCACTTTCGATATGATCTTACTGTAAAAGAGATACAATATATTAATATTCTTGAAAGTATTTTCTTTTTGAAATTTTTCATTTTGCAGTGTGTAACCGCGGTGGCTGAGGGGTTACGATCACGAGCTCGGGACTTAATGTCACTAAAAACCTGCCTTGTACAGGGGCTGATGTACATTAAGTCAGACGAGTCTCAAAATTCGCACGTTAACGCTTTGTAGGACAGTGGGGTACCATCTCAGGTGTCGTTCTTGTCACTTTATGACGGGTTCTATCCGTGGGACTTCCCCTAATCCTCTTGGGGAAACTATTCTTTTACTGTGATTTCAGTTCAAAAACCTCTTTCAGTAGAAATGACTTGATTTTATGCTAATGTAAATTCTATTTAAACCCTGGCATTGGGTGTATTAGGTTGATCGTGGAATTGTGAAAAGTGATTTTTGAACAGGAAGTCGTGCGTGCTGAAGTTGATATTCATCTTAGCATGCACTCAAAGTTGTGGAAGGAATATAAAAATCGATTTGTACCAAGCTGTTGCTGTTCAAGAAAGAATCGTCAAAGCTGTGCTCTAGAGATAAGTCATTTTGAATAATCTTATTAGTTAGGTTAAGAGTTTACAGTCAGATTTGCTCCTTAAGTTAATGAATGAGTTGTAAATTGCTATAAAGTGTTAACTCTAAAATATAAGTAATTATTTTTAAAATAAAGTTTGTGCTTCTTCCCTAAACTCTCTTAAAACTTTTTTACCTGCGGGTTCTGACAACTTGACCGTAGTTTAAAATTAGGTAATCCGTCTCCTGTAGCCCTCGTATTGCTTCACAGTGTGACGTAAACTAAATTCAAATTTAAAAAAAAAAAACCAATAGGGCAACTAGGGTAGCTGCTTTAATTATGATCGCAAAAACATGTCCGGTATTATTCTTATCGAGTCATGGATTCGAATTGGGTACATGGATCGATTTGGTTAAAGATCTGCCCTGTAGAGGTGCTGGTGTATGTTAAATCTATCGAGCTTCGAAGTCCTCACATTCGCATAATGTGGAAATTAGAAGAATGTGTTGCCATATCAGGTGTCTTGCATCAGTATCACGTGTCAGTCATCAGGTGTCTTCGACACTTGATCGAGGTTCAGAATTACAAGGACTGTTGCCTCATGTTACTTTTGAGTGTGATGTTAATAAACACATCACTCCATCTCCCGCTCCCAAAAAATTGAATGATAAGGATGTTTCAAGTAAAATACAATTCTTCGTACAAAATGATACGGAATCATTGATTAAGTTATATAGCTCTTGCCAATAGTTTGCAGTTCAAATGTGAAGTTTTATGTTCTAAGATATATGGGTCAGCCAGAGCCATTTTTAACCTCCCCGGCGTCATAAGCACTTCAAATAGTTATGCCCCCCCCCAATTCCAGAACCCCCCCCCTCTATTCCTCCGTCAGTTATTACCTTACCAGTTTTGCTTTGGGCAGGGATTTTCCCTACACTCTCTCTCTCTCTTATACTATTTTCACTTTCTTTGTGTCTGCTGTTTGGAGTCTTTCCATTATCCACTACCTATGGGTCCTAGACTGGCAACCGGCAGCCGTAAGGAAAGGATAGCGTCATGGATTGGCCGCTCTTGTTCATTTCTTACCTCACGCCATCACGGACCACCCATCCAACCACCCTTTTGTAAATTAGTACAGTAAATTAATGAAATAGTTTGCATTTATAGTATAAAGTATACACAAGAGTATGAACTATTTCAGTAGCACACACAAAAAATTTTCAAAGGGGAGTCCATGGTCGAAAATCCCCAACTCGTATCATACCTCAAGGCAACACCAATTGATTCTTCTGATTTTGTCTATTATCTTAACAAAAAACAGTAAAAAATAAATTATTGAATTAATAATTAGCATTAATTAATAAAACAAATTGTTAATTAGAAGTACTAAATTAAGTTTTACGTTATATATACATAGGATTGTCATCAATCGAAAAAAACTCAAGGGCTTTGGGGGTTGTCCGGAACCCCAGGACACTCCCTTTGTGTGCGCCGCTGCGGACCACCCATCCAACCACCCTTCCGTAAATTAGTACAGTAAATTAATGAAATAGTTTGCATTTACAGTATAAAGTATACATTATAGTATGAACTATTTCCATCTTGTTAAATATCATTTCTTTCAACGCCTTACTATATTTTACTTTTATACATCCTTATTCTTTGTTGCGTCACTGTCATTGTACCTGTGCAACAAAGGTTTTCTTCGAACTTTGGTAATTCCCAGTGGCGAAATGATTAGGGCCCCCCTACAAAGTCAGTTTTTTGGCCCCAAGCTGGATCTTACAAAGGGTATATATTTGGTGTCAGTTAAGATTTGGGCCCTCTAGAACCCTGTGGAGGTGTACCTTACGCCACTGGTAATTCCAAAATCATTAATAACATGATTGTAATCAATTTTCATTGCAATACCATTTTGAGTGCATATCAACATCATACTATTAAGCTGTTAAGCTTTAAATCAAAGCTCAAACTGTTAAGCTCTTTTCAATTTCCATAGTGGATCTCATTTATGTCTTTACTCTCTAAATGAAAAGGGAAATACTTCTCTCTTGACTCGCTAGGCAGTGGTTACGTTCGCTGCAATTTTAATTTTTTCTCTTTTTTTCGTCCTAAATTTTTTACGTCCTAGGCATGTGCCTAGCGTGCCTGAACAGAAAAGCGGTCCTGGGGTCAGATCAACATAATTAATTTTTCAAATTTATTAAACTCATAAAAGTACTTAAAAACAGATCGTTCACAGAAATTTGTCTGGATAAAATAACGCCGCTCTCTAACTGTAGAAAAGCTGTATCAATTATAGACAACAAGAGAAAAAAAAATTTATCCTCAGTTTCTTTTCCCCCCTCTTCAAACCCCCTTGCTCCCCTCTCTCAAACATCACCCACCGCTAAAACGGCACTCCTTGAGAAAGTTCGAAGAGCAATGGTCTCGAACGTGGGCGGTATTCAAACACGAGTTGTTCAAGAAAAAAAAAAAAGGCGGGGGGAGGGGTTTAAAAAAGAAACCAAGTAAGGAAAAAAGTAACTTCAGTTCGCATTACCTATTCCGTAAGCGCACTCTCTCCCTTCTTTAGCATCTGCTACTTACCTTCCTTAAACCGTGGGAAAAACAGACAACTTTCTAGAAAACTCGCTCTTAATACCGAAATATATATCGTCGTTTGCTTTGAGGAGAAAGGGAAAAAAGCAATAAAAGGTGAAATAAAAAAAAAGGAGAGATTTGGCGACTCTCTTCGCGTGGCGTGGAGCAGACGGTTGAGGTGGCAAGGAGGGGGGACGACAGAAAAAAAAAGCGGGAACCACGTGTTCGTTTGGCGGAACGGAATTCTTGCCGTCGTTCCCACGGTCAACACCTGTCTCAGGTTCCCACACACACTCACAACACGGGTTCTGATTCCTGAACAGTTTTGCGTAGCAGCTGGATTGGGAAATAGCGTTGCTCCATTCGAGTCGTTTTGGCTAGTTGTCGCCAAGTTTGGCGTGGTGCGTTGTTTACCATGGGTACAGCTGGTATCGATGATGGAATAAATTAACTAATCTGTTACTCTTATTTAAATTCTGTCGATCGAAAGGTGTAAAAGTGTAATTGATGAAGGTTATCAAGGTGATTGACTCCATGCTCGTCATTTTAATACATATATTTTTTTATTTATTTGATTTAAATGAGATTATATTAAGATTAAGAAAGGAAGATTTTATCCACGTTCTCTTGTTTAATGATAGAATATTTTAGTAAAGAAGAAAACTCAATCAATTTTTAAAGGGAATCAGAGAGTAATAAATATTATCAATTGCGACAAAAAGAGAATAATATGGGCTTTACTTTATAAATGAAATCTATCCGGAAAATATGTTCACTCTATAGCAAAAAATCTAATTTACTCAATATTAAAATCTGTAAATTAATAAATATTGTTCATGGTGATAAGGAAAACGTGTAAATAATTTATCGGTAAAATCACAAGAGACAGAAATATATGTTTTATACTGAAATTAAAAAAATGGCAATTCATTTATTCTCTATAGCGGAATCGGATCTTTTATTTGCATTCATAATAAGCAGAAGTCAATTTGATTTCAAAACAAATCCGTAAAATCATACGTTTTGAATATGTTTCTTTGAGAAAAAGAGAAATTTTTTCTAACATTAATGACAAATAAAATTTATTGTTAAGATGATCAAAATTTCATTAAATGGTTTAAATTTAATTAGTTTGAAAATAAACTCTCAGATGAAGCAGGAACGATTGAGAAAGTTTATACGAATCTGAATTACAAAGTCTATATTGGATTTTTAAAAAATCATTTAAAGAGACATGTAAGAATGAAATATATGTAAAAAGATAAGTATTTTAACCAAAGAAAAAGTCATGAGGTACAAAAAAGATCTATAAATATCAGTAACTGAAAGAATTCTGTGACAAAATCTGTATCTAAAAAGTATTCAAGGGATTAATTAAAATAAACAATAGTGATAACGGAATTACATTAAAAGTGTATTTCCCTTATGATAAAAGAATACCAACATAAATTTAATACAAACAGAAACCATGAATTAATTCAAATTAGTATGCTTTTTAAAGAAATACGGCACTTTATTTTCAGCACTTTTAAAATTTACTAACATTACACAGATTTATAATTTTTTTGTAACATGCCAAATCCGATATCTATTTGTAGGGTACAGATGATAAAGTACGGATTGATTCAAATAGAAGTAACTGTTATATAGTAAAACATACAGCTTTCTCTCTTTACCCTGGTGAAGTATTTTTCTATAAATGTAATCTCTCTCGTTTCTACCCTCTTGTAAAATCTCTTTATTAGTGAATATTTTCTACTAATGAATATACTCTCTACTCTAATTTAATTTCTGGTCAGTTCTTTTCTAAGTCTCTGGCCTTTTGATAAAGAGTCTCTCTCTCTCTTTCTCTTCTCTAATAAAGTTTCTCTTTCACTACTCTTATGAAGTCTCTGTCTCCTCTTTCTCTAATCTAATAAAGTTTCTCTTTCACTACTCTAATGAAGTCTCTCTCTCTTTACTTTTTAAAGAAGTCTCTCTCTCTCTTTACTTTTTAAAGAAGTCTCTCTCTCTCTCTTTACTTTTTAAAGAAGTCTCTCTCTCTCTCTTTACTTTTTAAAGAAGTCTCTCTCTCTCTCTCTTTACTCTTTAAAGTCTCTCTCTCTTTACTCTTTAAAGTCTCTCTCTCTCTTTACTCTTTAAAGTCTCTCTCTCTTTACTCTTTAAAGTCTCTCTCTCTTTACTCTTTAAAGTCTCTCTCTCTTTACTCTTTAAAGTCTCTCTCTCTCTTTACTCTTTAAAGTTCTCTCTCTCTCTTTACTCTTTAAAGTCTCTCTCTCTTTACTCTTTAAAGTCTCTCTCTCTCTCTCTTTACTCATTAAAGTCTCTCTCTCTCTTTACTCTTTAAAAGTCTCTCTCTCTCTTTACTCTTTAAAAGTCTCTCTCTCTCTTTACTCTTTAAAGTCTTCTCTTCTCTCTTTACTCTTTAAAGTTCTCTCTCTCTCTTTACTCTTTAAAAGTCTCTCTCTTCTTTAAAGTCTCTCTCTCTTTACTCTTTAAAGTCTCTCTCTCTCTTTACTCTTTAAAGTCTCTCTCTCTCTTTACTCTTTAAAGTCTCTCTCTCTCTCTGTTTACTCTTCAAAGAAGTCTCTCTCTCTCTCTGTTTGCTCTTCAAAGAAGTCTCTCTCTCTTTTACTCTTCAAAGAAGTCTCTTTCTCTCTCTGTTTGCTCTTCAAAGAAGTCTCTCTCTCTTTACTCTTTAAAGAAGTCTCTCTCTATTTACTCTTTAAAGAAGTCTCTCTCTTTCTATACTCTAATGAAGTTTCTCTTTCTTTCTCTACTCTAATGAAGTCTTCTCTCTCTGACTCTATAAATTCTCTCTTTCTCTACTCTAATAAATTCTCTCTTACCCTGGTTTCACTCTCTCTCTCTCTCTTCTCTTTAATTCATAAATTTTTTCAGCATTTTAACTTTGTTTTTAATATAACATGAAAGCAAATGTATTTGGGTTGATTGTCAAATATAAAAATATTTTAAGGGGTCTCAGGGGTGTTAACCCTTTTTTTTCGAATTTTCGAAAACAATATATGTTGTTCTTCATTTTTTTCTGAACATTTTGATACTAACCACGTGACAATACTCTAAAAACTTCGAAAGTTATTCAAAAAATTGCAAACAGCAATTTAGTCATAACAGCTTTTAAATGGACACATGCCACGCCCACTTATTCTTGATTTCTGCATACGTTTCATTTTTCTGTTTTTAATAAGCCTCATGAAATATTTTAAGCGCTTTAGTTGATCAGAAGGAAGCCTGCAACTCAACACATTCATTCTGCTGTGTTTTGATTCTGTTGTGTTTACTTTAGCACACGTTTTTTTAAAACACTTATCTAAATCAAAGATATTTGTTGCTTTATGCAAATAGCATTTGATTAATGGATACTCTGAAAAGAGATCATTGGGCAAACGCCCCAAGAAAAGAAGATTTAGAGGAAATAAATATTTAAAGGTAAGTGACTCACATGTTGCAGACATGAAAGATACAAGGAAGTGTGCAGAAATGAAAAATACAAGTAAGTGTGCCGAAATGAAAAATGCTTCAATTAAAAAAACTTTCAGGAATACAGACTTCATTAAAGTCAAATCTTGTTAAGGTAAGTGAAAACTTCAAAGGATATCGTATTTTTGATTTTATCTCAACCTTTAGCTCTATTTTGTCAGTATCATGCTGTTTAAAATGTCATAAACCATTAACAATTAATGAAAAATCCACTCATGGTTTATGTTCGAATTTTGAAATACATTGTAAAAACTGTGGGAGCATTTGTACTTTTTCAAGCTGTGAAAACACTGGGAATAAAAATAATGCTCCAGAAATTAACAGAAGATCTATTTTAGCAATGAGATGCATAGGTCAAGGTTTAGAGTCATTAAAAGACCTTTTGTGCTGTAATGAGTCTTCCTAATCCTAATGAACAAAAATCATATGATGTTATTCATATGAAAAATCATATGAATCCTAATTGCTTCTCAATAAAAATGAATTAGGTTACTAAAAACTTAATAGAAGCTTTCTAAAAAAAATATTTTTCCGTTATTCAAGTATAATAGTTAAAGCAAGTAAAATTAAAGTCTTATTGCTCTGTTTTAGAATTTTAAAGACCTTTTAAAAATAAAGATTAAAATTAATCATCATAGTTAATGAAAAGCGATATCGTAGAAAAGGATAAAATTTGATTTATAAATCTAACTTAACCGAAAGTTGATTTAAGACATTCAAAATTTGAGGAAAACTCAATTAACAGATTTAAAAGCCATAAGAATTTCAAAAAATTTTGTAGGTTAAAATGAAATCCGAAAAATTGAGAAAACTTTAAAATTTTCAGTTAAGCTTATATAAAAGTGTAGATCACTTATCGGTGCTTACCGCAACTCTTCAGATATCTGCCTCTTAGTCAGTTACTTTTTTCTTAAATCATTATTAACTATTCTTGCATCTGCATGACAGTTATGTCATCTAAGAAATATTAATTGGAACACAACAGTTTTAAGAGCTAAAAGAAGAGGAAGGGTGCTGCTTTCCTGGGTGCTCACGCGTATGCATATAAATGATTCTTTGATACCTTAGTAATCTTGTTTTGCTGACAACCTGGCTTTTCTCTCTTGAAAATCAGCTGACAACTGGTTCGGCAGATGTTGAAAAATAAGTAACATTTAAAAATACGTTAGTTTTCTTATGTTTTAAAAAATAAAGACTAAGTCAATGTTTTTTTTTAGAAAATATGATGTTTAAAACTGAAGAAAGCAAGGTCGCTATATATTTCAGGTGCTGTGTAAGCAACACCTGAAAATTAAAACTGTAACGGGCTCTCTAGCGAGGTTTCTTTTTTTTTTGAAACAAACATGTAGGTTTCTTTGATGTTATCACAAGAGTCAACTGCTACTACTTTATAGATGACACGTAATATGTTAATGGGATAGTTTGTATAAAACGAACTGAAGGAAAGAGAGTAGAGAAAAGAGGATAGAAATAGTAAATAGTTGATGGTAGAATGGTTATGACTATGAGTAACAATTCAGAACTAATTTTACCAAATTCCAGTGTTATTCTAGAAAAAAAGACTTCAGCAATTCTTCCAGTCAGAGAATTAGAAAGTCTGCACTCATGGTTCCAGTTGGCTTGCCCCCTGTTTTACTTCTGTTTAATAATAACTTAGCTTTGAATCTTAATAACATGCTCGCAAGCGGAGATCTTTCCGTCAAAATCTAGAGATTATTTTATTCTAGTGTATGTGATTTATTATGGCTGTCCAACACCAACAACCGCGTCAGGTTCAATCAAAGACTTTTCATTAACTGAACTAGGGATTGCGATATCGGACCAAAAGTTCAATACCGGTATTCGGTATTTTTTAGATCTTAATACCGGGATACGGGTTTTAATACCGGTAGTAGAAGTTTTAGGAAAATAAAGAAAAGACAGTTGTTTCTTTGTTTTATTTGCCAGTTTTATTAGAGAGTGTATAAATATCACAAAAATTAATTATAGTAATTTTTAAATTATTACTGTATATAAAGAATCCCAAAGTAAAGGAACATCTTATTTATTTAAAACATAAAAAAGTGTAAATATCATTATTCAGTCTGTGGTACTATAACAAATTTTTTAAATGTGATCTTAAAAAAATATAATGCATTAATAATTATACTGTCATTAAGCCGGAATGTAATGATGTGTAAAAATTACCAGCCATAGAAAACGCTCTTTCGGCATCTATGTTAGTTGGGGGATTGTTAGCACTACGCGATATACAGGTAAGCCTCCTACAACGCGGTAGATACGTTCCTCAAAAAAGCCGCGTTATAAGAAATCGCGTTGTAGGAGATATATGAACACCATGTAAAGCAAATCACAAGTGACGTGTAGATATTAACAGAAAAAAGTGAATTGTGAAATGCGTAGTTTACCTGATTGATTTTTTCCCCCCATAATTCGAGCAGTCAAGGGTTGCCAGTGTTGAAAAAAAATCTACAGTGATGCCACTTTATGTAATTTTTTTATTTGAAGCGTAATAGAATATATAAGAACAAACGCGTTGTAGGAAAATTTAAACCGCGTTATAGAAAAAAATACTCAATATCTGAAACCCGTTGCAGCGAAATCGCGTTGCACAAGTACCGCGTTAATGGAGGCTTACCTGTACTTTTTCCAAGTTTTTACCGCTAAATTTCTCATCTTCAAATAAATCTATTTCTCGTTGGCTGAGTTTTGATATAGCTGATTTCTGTATTGTACTTTCGTGTGTTAAAATTTTTTTTAGCTATCACTAATTCTAATTTCTGTTCAAGAGACAATTCCTATTCACTATCGACATTAGTGTCATACTGTACTGTATTCTTCTGAATGTGGATAAGTTTTGTGAGTAAAAAAAATTTTAAGAAAATTTACTATAAACTTGATCAAATTTGAATTGGTTAGTCTATTTTCTTCTTTTTCATTTTCATTTATAAAATCATCATGATATATAAATACAAGTATGACATGTAAATACAATGAGAGTAAAAAACTAGCAAATTTTTTAAAAAATATCGAAATATTTCACACTTTTTCACAACTACAACCTTGTTTTCGCATATACAAATATCAGACTACGAATCCTGCGCGTGTGCAGTATCGCTCTGAGCTGTAATAGAATAATTTTGGCCCGCCTCCCTGGATAATTCACTCATTTGATCAATTCTTTTGATTGTACAATGCAACTGTATATTCACAGTCTTTTTAATTTCACCCGTTAGGGAGACATAAAACAAAGGCTTGTACTATTTTGCTAGGTTGGCGATCCCTGAACATATAGTGGAGACAATTTTAAAAATTTCTGGTAAATACCAAAAAAACCAATATTTAAGCTTGTGAATACAGGTATTACAAATTCGTACAAGTGGCCTAAAATACCTGTATTCGGTATCTCGGTATACCGGTAATGCAATCCCTAAACGGAACCTATGAAAGTGTCAAAACAGTCCCGGGTTACGATAGCCATTTAAAATCTGAATTTCAATTAATCTTTTCATTTAATCCTTGGTTTATTCTGTGGTGAAAAAAATAACATGAGAAAAATTTACGAACAAAGGGGTGGGGGGAACGACTGAAAGACGAATGAAGAGACAAGAAGAACGTTTTAAAATTGGTACAAAACTGGTTGTTGTCCATTTGAAATGTTAAGACCACTGCAGTTGGCTTTTATAATTGAATGTCAATGTATTATTGTTAGTAAAACGAAAATAGTTTTATTAAATAATCTAGACTTAAACTGTCACAGAAATTAAGATGAAAAATCATTAAATTACAAGCAGTAAAAATTTCTTCCAATAAAAGTTATTAAAATCTGTACTCCTTTTTTTAAAAAAAAAAAATTATACAGGGGAAAAATAGGAAGTAAAAAATTAATAAATAAATAAGAATCCAATTGTTAAACGTTAAAATGTATTATTTAATATTCAATGGACCAATGTATTGATAAGAAAACCACTTTTTTAAATCCTTTTCGAATGCATACACATGTTCCCCTAGAAATGACTAATTACTCTTTACTGACAACCTGAAGCTTCATGTGAAACATTACAGATTACTTATGCATCCTTTTCGGCTATATTATTACAAATGACATGTCACTCACGAAAAAAATTAGTTTCATCAGTGGTCATGGATGCTTATCACTTTGAGTAAGGGCAGTTTCATCAATTGGATCCATTTTCTTTGATTGCTCATCCAGACACTAATGGTTTGATTAAATCATCGGGTTCCAAACCATCTGTCATCGAAATCATCAAATGCAATTCCGAAACCGGTTATGACGAAGGAGTCCGTTGAGAAATACCAAATATTGGGAAGAACAGAGTTCGATACGTAGAAATGTTCATCTGCTTATAATTGTCCTTTAAGTGTGTGAATTCATATACATATTCGATATATATATATATACAATGTTGCAAAAATCCATTAAATGTACATTTACAACTAAAGTTTAGGTTACGTAGACATCTTGAAGAGATCAGATGCCTTCCATTAGCGTTCATAGACGAGAAATCATTTGCATTTTTGGCGTGGGAAAATGAATAATACGAGGAAATCAACCAGATGTTAATTGATTCGACAAGGTATATAAAAAAGATGGAAGTAGTGATTATGTCCTACTTTTATGTAAAACACATTCTCAGAAGGTTTTTTTCCCGATTCTTAATGAGAATACATTCCTGAAGTGAATATTTTGCATGGAGTCGACTGCGGAATAATTATATGTTGCATGATGTCGATTGCAATGTTTCTGAGCATTTTATTAAATTTTCCTGATTTCTTATCATTTTCTTGCAATAATGAACTAAGAAAATTTTATATTGTTTTCTTTTTTTAAAAAATGAGGATGCCCTTAAGGTGACAAACTACGTTCGGAACCGTCGTTTCGAAGAAGCGTATAAATCAGTTATTCCCAAAGTGGTCTATATTCGACCCCCCCCCCAGGTGTCTATGACGACTGCAAGGGGTCCACGTCAGCGAAAAAATAATTTGGGGGACTATGAAGTATAAATAGGGGTCTACGAGAGTGGCTCTCATTAAACCAGATCATGACTTTAATTTTAGATGAAAATTTAATCAAGTGTGGAAACCAGCTTTACTTTTTAACAGATATATTTTCTAAAATTAATGAGGTGAATTTGCAGTTTCTTGGCTACAGCATAAATTTTATTAAAACAAGGACCATCATTTCATGCCAGGAATAAGCTAAATGAGTATAATATTTACGTCACAAATTTTCCCACTTTCTTAATTGTC
Organism: Trichonephila clavata; assembly: GCA_019973975.1. NCBI lineage: Eukaryota > Metazoa > Arthropoda > Arachnida > Araneae > Nephilidae > Trichonephila > Trichonephila clavata. Next base: position 41,687 of record BMAO01036582.1, on the reverse strand, counting down.
ACAAACAATCTGCCAGGAAAATGACGTTTTAGTCTACATTCAACACTTAAATGCCCTTTATTCAGATCTTGAAACTGGATTTTAGAATGCTTTGACTATGGTGATACCACAGTAGGCAATAAATTCATATGGTCACATCGAAAAAAGAATGTTAGATTACGAGAAGGAATAGACACTAACCAAGATCTCGAACTAAAGGTTAGAAACGGATGTCAGCATTTTTGACTTTAGAAAGATATTCCTATATTATTTATGCCGAATTATGGAATGTCTTGAGAAAGTTTTCAATTGCTTTTCCTAGTGAGGAGCTTCAGCGTGGTTGCCAAACTCAAAAAAAAAAAAAAAAAAAAAAAAAAAAAAAAAAAAAGACTGGACACACACACACACTATTAACCGATGAGGTTTAGGGTTAAATCTGACAAAATTGATGCCAAATGTTGAAAATTTGTTATTGAAACACCAGATTGATCCCTCCCATTTAAAGCATTTGTTTGTTACTCAGTTACTTTATGTAAAAAAAATTTTATGTATTACTTAAATTTTAATTTCATTAATTAACACTGTTCCTTAAATTTTAAACACTATACATCACTACAGTTAGAAATTTCAATCTTTTAAAGTAAGTAACTCTATACCAGGTGTCAAAAAGACATTTTCGTTGAAAAATTTGCAAAAATTCGATATTAGGTAAGTTAGAATATACATATACAATTGTCTTAAAAATATCATTCTAAGAAACAAATATTTACATTGAATTATTTGGCAAAAACACAAAGAAAGAAAAACATATTTTTCAAAACATTTTCCTTTTATGAAAAAGGCTTCTTTAATACTAAAATTTTGGCTTTGTACAGAGCATGAACTAGGAATTTTGAAGAATTCATCTTAATTTGTGAGGCGTTACTATCAATTGAAATAATAATCGGTGTTCTTTATTGAAATTTCTCTATTTTGGAATATTAAAATATAAAATAAATCCACTTCTTCAAGAATCCTAATGCAGGTTCTATACAGAAGTCTTAGCTAAAAGTAGGCAGAATATTATTGTAATAACAGCATTTTTCATTAAAGAATTTTTAGAAAAATATCATTCTTTACCAAACTCAGTGGCGCAACTACTCATGAGGGCCAAGGCTTGTTGTACCCAACTCAGTTTTCGTAATCTCTTGTTCTGAGCAGATGTTCCGGTCAGGTGGTCAGTGTGACGCGAAACCCCCAGCGTTTAGTTCCCAAGCAAGCCTGGTACTCTTTTATTGACCCACTGAAGACATGAAAGACTGAGTAAATATTGATCTTGTAATAATATTCATAAAAAATTATTTGTTTCTTCTGATTCACTTGACATTTAATAAAAAAAAATATTCATTTATATTCTTTTACAAAATCTCAGTTCTGAACGTAGTCAGACGCCTTAGTAATAATCAACTAATTGTAAATTTTATATAAAAATATTGAAGTAAATGGTTCTTGCAACATTTTGTATTACAAACGATAATGTATAATTCATATTTTATTAAGAGCAATGGAAATTTAGCAACCAGGTCAAGTTAAAATTGTATTCTATAAACTGAATTATTCGCAAAGAATAAAAAAATACCACAGTATTTATTAATAAAATTTAGTAACAGATTTGGAATATAATGGACTAAATTCATGACGGTCACATGATAATATAAACACGTGTTGTACATTGAATTCAAAACGGACTATAAACTAGCTCGTACTTTTTATTCTATTTGTAAAACTTAGATAAAATTTCAAATTGCATAGTCGGGTAAAGATGCTCAAGAGTTATAAAAAGAAATTTCTGCAGAAAGATTTTAAAATTAAAGAAAAAAAGTCTTGTTTTATACATGTACTTTTAAATAAAGTGATAAATATTAATTTTTTTTTAAAGTGTCTATAAAAAGCGTAATTTGGCAACAACGAAGTGCATGAACTGATTTGCTGAAAATAGATAATTGCATTTATCGTGACTGTGACGTCACATGTGTTTTTGAACTTGATTGGCTAAAAACACGGGGTTTAAAATTATCACGTGATTATGACGTCACATGAATTTAGTCCATTGCACACCTCAGTTGTTTTAGTCTAAAAATTAAATATGCGCGTGCATTTAAAGCTTGCAAATTTGTTTCATTTCTTTTTGTCAAGAATACGAATAATAGCATATTTTCAAATAAACATATCACTTAGATTTCGGCTTAAAATTTTTTTATAGAAGAAATTCATAAATATAATCTCTTAATTAATGTAAAATTTTTGAATAAAATTTCAAAATTACAATAGTAAACGTTTCAAAACTCGCCTAAAAAATTTGGAAAACAAAATTCTACATCTTCTCGTCTACTGATCTTTTTTCATCTACCAATACCTATTTAAAATCAAAATATTCATTTGTACTTCATTATGCCTTTCTAATATAACATTAATTTAATTAATCAAATTTATAAATATCTTCGAAATCCAAACAGAATCCTTTTGCCTCAAAAGCATTCGAGTGTACTCGGCTAATTTTATTTACCGTAAAATCCGGCGTATAACGCGCCACATAACGTGCACCTATACTTTCGAGCTGCATTTTTTAACGTTTAGGTATATTTGCCGTATAACGAACATCCTTTTTCCTTACGAAGAAACCTGAAATGTACATATGCAAGTGCTCTTATGTTTTGAAGTCATTTATTTGAGGGTATTATCCCAGGTTTTTGAAAAAATAGCATAACTTCTAGACTACAACTCTTGTTTATAAGGTACGTCATTCCTTTAAAATACACAGTATTTGGATATATATATATATATATGTGTGTGTGTGTGTAAAAATCTAATTTTTACTATGCACATTTTTTAAGTTATCATTTTGATACCCGTCGTATAACGCACACCCGTAAATTTTGTCCTTAATTTTTGAGTTAAAATGCGCGTTATACAATGGATTTTACGGTATTTTTTTCTAATAGTGCTGCGATTGGTATTACCATTGCACACCTAGTATATTCCCTGGGGGATGGTATCTCTTTTTAGTGCGGTGTCCTATAGGTGAAATACTAATCTCCACAAGTAATATTGAAGCCCAGCTTCCACCCCAGACGGAGGAACTAGAGCTCTGACGATGCGAAACCGTTTTAGGGAATTTAATTTTGGCGGTGGACTTCCAAGCCAAGCAGGCACTCAAGAATCTTTTAAATGCCGCATAATCATACAACATGGATGCTGTCGATTTTTTGCATCATGAAAATCCACCGACTTGGGCCGGGGTCGAGCCCTCAAACTTGGGCTTACAAGGCCAGTGCAAAACGAACTACGCCACACAGCCAGCACATAGCTAGTTTTATTTCAAAATTTATTAAACGCGATCGTACTTTATAGAAGCTCCCAAAAATATGACTTAATCTGAAAATAAGGCCTAGTAGGATGGATAATATGCCTTATCTCACAAATAAGCATCACGGACATAGTGAATATATTGAAACATAAGATGGACTTGCAAGGATAGAAGGAAAATATTGAAGTTTAATTACAAATAAATAAGTGTTTAGAAGTTTAAAAGAATATAATAATAGATCAGAGTTTCTGAACTGGAACACAAAGAGTTTCTGAAAGGATCCGCGAGGCTGTGGTAGATTAGAGGTCAAGGTCATGGACTCGTGAGTTCGAACCTTGTGCCACTGAAGACCCGCCATGTAGAGGGGCTGATGCACGTTTAATCTGTCGAGGCTCAAAGTGGAAGTTTGGAGTAAGAGGTGCAAGCTCAGGTGTCGTCACTTGCCCATGGTTCAAAATTACGAAGTGAACATCAAAATTATCAATAACCTTCGCGTGTTGCTTTTTATGCGAAGAAAATAAGCATTCACTCACTTACTTGAGCGGGTCCACAAGAAAAAAAAATTGTATATTTTAGGAATCCATAATATGAACCGAAATGTTTCTGATAAAATATTAATACGCAATAATTTTATAACTATAATTAATAAACTTGTGTCCTAGAACAGTCCGCAAATTCTTTCTTAGTACATAATCACACTTTCTGGTTCGTTGATGGATCTGAGTTGAAATCAAACAGTTCTTCCTCTTAGGCAATGTATTTTAAATATCCCGCTAATTAAGGGGACATGGTACGATTTAAGCAAAAAATTTTAATTTAAGGATTTTCAAAAATGTTTTGGTTGACTGCTATGTGTGTATACTATGTAAAACAGATTTTGCGCTTAAAATTTCATAAAAAGGTATGCATTTAATTTTTCAAGGAAAAAACTTCAAATTTGGGAAGTGATTTTAAAATGCTACTCCTCCTACAAAAATTTACGTACACGCATGAAATTTGATTTACAAGTACCTCAAACTATGCGTAACAAAAGTTGGGAATGGGTTTTCCAATAACATGATTGGTATTCGTACAATACTTCTTTTTATGAATGCGTATTGAAAATTTCTTAAAAAATGTACGAATTCTGAGTTCAAATATTTTTAAAAAAATAAGTATCGCTTTGATGCAAAAATGCATACCAACTTTTGTTACATGTACTATTAGCAATAGGTAAAAACAAATTCAAAGCATTTGGCACAATAGAAAAAAAGCCTCAGCATTTTAAATGAAGGCAAACAGGATATTTTATCTTTCCGAGAAAAGTAAGTTTAAAATTTATGATTTGACAAGGGATGTGAATAAAAATGAACGCAAAAGATATCATAATTTTGTGTGTTTTTAGTTTAGAGCTTTCAAATTTTGTCAGGTAATAGAAAAGTATATAAAGAATAATTTCAGCTAAAGAAATTAAATTTGATTTTTTGACCGATTTTTGTCAATTGAATCGTACTGTGTCCCCTTAAATTATTCATTCTCCCCTATAGGTTTAAAAAAAAAAATAAAAGCAAAAATCATTTTTGCCCTAAACTATTTATTATTTTCAAGAATATTCTGTTCAAGAATGTTATATATTCTGATTAACTCCGTTATATATACAACTCTAAAAACAGTAAATAATAAAGAAACGTATGTATAGAAGGAATAATGATTTTTATTTTAACAAACGTAACAAGAAAACATATACATGATTCAATAACAAACTTGTGCATTTATATACAGCTAAATACAATTTATAAGGCACAAAACGGTTTACCAATTCATATTTTTTTATAAAAAAATACCAAAAATATAAATGACTCAAAACAAACAAAAAACTGTACTATATAGTATTTATTAATTGTGGTATTTTATTTAATCTGATCACAGTAGCTTGTTTTTTCTGTTGTTCTTTTTTACCCCTTTTGTTGAAAATCCAATTAAAATGAGTAAAATCACTTATTTTTTTTAAAAAACTTTTATATCATTTATTTCATAAAAAGTAGAAAAAATTAGAATGTAAAATGATATGTCTTAGAAAAAGGAGAAAGAAATTACTGGGGAGCTTAAGATAAAATCACATTTGAACTTAAATATTATTGAAGTTACGCTTTTAAAAACAACTTTTAATAATAAAAATGATTATGTAAAAACTACCACCTCATCCAACAGTAAATAGGATATAAAACTATTATATACACATCACAGTACAAACATAAACTTTGAGATCATATCTAGCATACAAATGCATTTCATTTGACAGACAGCATATAACAATGGAATATATAAAGTTTTGTTATTATGATTCAGTATTTTTCATTGATAACATATATCCCTGTGAAATACTGAGTCGTAAATATAAAACCATTTTACACATTCTTCAAGAAAGAACCTTGGTAAGAGACCATTATACGCAATTGCGTTGTAGTTGAGATTTTATGCTCATAATATAATATATTGATTAATCTATGTACAATTGGCAAAATAAATGAAGAGTGATTAACAAGTGAATCAATTTATAATAAAAGTATAATAGCTCGTCAAATTTTTAATGGCATTTTTTTAACATTGTTAGTAAAGCCTATAACTTAATATTACAACTTTACTTAAAAATTAATTGTGCGTTGTTTTATTTATACATGAGGGATACTTAAAATTGTTAAATTTAAACAGGTTATTTCCTCCCATTAGAAAACCAAGGAGTATTTACGAGAATCTCACAGATTTACAAAACGTCGCAAATTTCTAATTTGTAAAAGAGGATTGCTAATTATATATATAGACCTTTGCTCACAAGGTTCTATTGAAACATTTGTATTGAATTAATATCTCAATATATTGAAGGTTAAAAACTGTACAAAAAAATCTAATATACATATATTTCAAGGAGATCTTTCGAAATGAGACCACAAATATCACTTCAGTCACTAATCTAAGACCCTGTTTGATAATGGAAGACATTTACAACAATTCTGAAGGCTTTGATTTGAGATTAAGTGTTTTACCACGGTCGCCAAACATTTTCTGTTTCGGGAACATGGTGTTGGCGCTGCATGTTTGAAATATGTCTGTCCTTAATCAGCGAAGCACGTTGAGGAACTGGTGACAATACCATTTCCTTCACATTATGATGATGTTTAGAATGATGGTAAGGTTCAATGAAGACATCCGATCCAGATTCGCTGCAAGTTGGACTAAGAACAACGTTATCTTCTGACATGGCATCTGGACTGGCAGACCTCTTTGAAGACGGTGAAGTTGGAGGCCAAGAGGATTGACTATTTCTGTCTGGATCTGAAGACGATGGGAGACTCGATGAAGCACTGACAGAAGGTAAGTTCAAAGACATCGATCCAGGTCCTGGAAGTGATTGGCTGGGCACGAGAAAAGCAAAGTTGCCATTGGGTAATCTACTTGGGATAACTGATAGTCCAGTCAGGATTTTGCCAGTAGATTGTGTTTGAGGAGAAGTATTGTTGTTGATATCTTCCGAAGATCTTGTAGCTGGTACGATGCCAACAGTTGATATGCCAGCTGGTATCTGGACACTGAGAGACTGTAACATGCCTGGAAAGCTATTGCCAAAGCTGATGTTGGTTGCCTGAGATTGTTGCTGGAAATGGGTGGCGGTATTCATAGAAGCCAGACAGTTCGAAAGGTGGGAGAGAAGACGTTGTCGCATGGCTGGATCAACACCTTCAATGCGACTGATGTAACGGGTGACTTCCGTAGCGCATTCGTTGAAACCAGCCTTGAATTTGTTGAGAACCGATGAATCCGTTGAAATGGCAGCTGAGGAAGAAAAAGAATCTGATTAATAAATGTTATAGCTTGAAATGCTTTTCTTTCCATTAATTAAGAATACGTTATTAAATGGACAGTTTTGGGGACTAAAAGGTTATTAATGAAGAGTATGGATCATATCAGTAATATACTGTATTATCAATATAAAAAGTTTAATAAAACTTGATAGATAAAAAATAGTCTTCCTATTATAAATAGTATCCAGTGATGTCATTCTGGACAAAAAATTGATTTTATATGTATTCTATGGATATGTATATAATTCTGTTCACGCACAAACAACATTAAAAAATTGAGTCACCTTGCCTACAGAGTCTAATCGATGTACGAAATTTATAACAAAGACAACTTTTCTTTGTTAAGCAACTGACCAAAAAGAAGAAAAAATTTCATTATTCTACGCCAATTTGATAATACCGAGGAATATTAAAAATTACATAGTTAATTTTAGATAACAAAACCAGCCATTTTTCATCCATTTCACAATACTTTAAAAACAAATGTAAATTCAAAATTACTGGTAGTCAAAATAAAAGGCCTGTAGAAAGTATTAGAAAATTTTATCATTTTTTTTCGGTCAACAAGGAAAGAGAAAACGAAACTTTTATTGCAATAAAAATACACACACGCACACATTTCTCCCTTTTTAAAAATATATATCATTCATTCATTTTGGAGTGATATAGTTATTGCTTATTGAATTATGTAACTTCTTTTACGTTTAATCCTTTTCTTTTCAGGTAATCATGTCAACTAAAGGCGATAAAATGAATTACGAAAATGCATTTATTTTTATAACGTCTTCTTTCCTGATTGATAAGTTTACTCTATGACGAGAACGAGTATACATGTATTAGACACATTAATTCAAACAATATTACGTAATTTCTTGAAAATACGGGTTATGTTTTGCATATTAAAAGGCGAGATTTGATAACATAGTAAAAATTGAGGCAGAGAAGTTTAAAAATATAGTTGGTTATGATACTTACCGGCCATTTGTTGGCGCTGAATGTTCTGCAAGTGACGAACAGTCATCTCTAGAATATCGGCTTTCTCCAATTTCGAATGGCGAGAAGGCTATAAAGTAAAAAATAAAGCTAAACTTTAGTTTATGTTTATAAATAAAAGTCTTTTAGTACAGAAATCAAAATATGTTGACTAACGCAATCAGAGTTTTAAATTTTAAACTAACAACCCCAGTACCAAAATTGCATAAGCATGCACATAAATAATAATTCACATTCTATCGTCTTTTTATGGCTTCTGGTTTATCTGCTCTTAGACGGTTATTAAAGAATTTTTGAAATGTGTTAATATTGAGAGAGAGAGAGGGGTAGTGTGTGTGTGTGTGTGGAAGAAAAAGATTAAAAACCCCAATTTCCTCTTCTGTTGAATAAAAATACAATTTTTTTTATTTAAAAAAGTTATAATAATGTAGGCTTATTTGTAAGTTCAACACATTGCCCTTTGTTCAAATCCAGAATGAACTCTGCATATCTTCAAGGAACCTAGCTTTTAGGACATTATGATTGGATGTTTTTAAATAATAGTAAAAAATGTGTTTTTGAAATTGATGGAGTGAACCTTTAATAATGAAAAAGAAAAGAAAGACGGTTCTCTTATAGAATCAGACAGAACATGTCTGTATAGGATAATTTACTGAAAAATATACCCTGGCACTGTTGAATGGTCATTTACCTCTTATTTCAAACCCAAACAATACAAGCTTCTTTTGTTGATTAATTCGGCATCAAGAACACGATATAGTCGTAAAATGAGTTTTAATCAATCTAAAAAGTTTTATATGTAGAAATATGATTGAAAAAAGATGTTTAAATCTAAGCAAAACAGTGTTGTTTGCGAAAACAGAGCGAATGACCTCTCTAGCAACAACAGCAGCAAAATCTTTCGCAGTATCAGACCCATTTTGCATTCCTAACAAGTGTTGACCCAGACAGAATCAGAAAAGCGACACAAAATTAAAAGTCTAAATACAGTAATGAATATTAAAGGCTAATTCATCCGTCTAGACACCAACCATGAAATTGTCTGAGTCTAGCTTGTTGATCGTGATTTTGTATTAAGTTTAGATAAATCCATCAACGATAAACAAAATGGCTTCAAAGCGTGAGAATGTGTCCCGCAGTCAGAAGAGTAGCTTAACAATTAGTAAAATAAATAGTTCGTTAACCTTCCGTGTACTAGATGAACATTTATTTTGATTTTTTGATTCAACAAACAACAATTATACTTGCACATCTCTAATATTAACATTTGGGAATATGTAAATTAGTAATAATGCTTATAAATAAAAACATCCTCTTGAAATTAGAATAACGTATCTGTTTGTCTCGAAGAAGGGTCAGCAGCAACAAAATGAAATGAAGAGAGGAATACTTTTAAAGAAAGTATGCCCGTTGTGATGTTTGTTGAATTCCATGACCATTCCCTTTATGACTAGTCACAAAATTCTGTTTTTAGAAAGTAATGCAATCTTAGACCTTGCATAAAGTAAGAATCAAAATTAGTACTAATTGGTTAAATGATGCTGACTATCACTGCATAGCTAGTCCTGAAGGGGTCCTGTTTTAAAATTCCATGAGGGTCCTTTTTGGGAGCCTCCGAACATCTTACGATTTTTTCTTACTCATCTTTGGACTTCTGAAGCTTGGGGACCTCGTATCATAGATACCAGTGGCGTAATAGAGAACATTAGGCCCCCCCCCTGAAAACTCAGGTTTAGGGACCCAGATATGTACTTAGCGTCAGTCAAGCTTTGGGCCCTTTAAAGTCACTGAGCCCAATCCCGCAATGTGGGGGTGTACGTTACGCCACTGATAGATACGGATGAAATGGTGGCAGCTACGCTCTTGCTGACTATCCAAAATTGCTGATTATTTTTATAAAAAGAAATCGATGATTTTTTTATCACTAATAAATGTATCGTGAGAATAATTGGAATAAAAATAATAATATAAGAATTCTCGAAGAATAATTTAAGATTTGCATAGTTGGAATTACACCTTAATAATAATATAATAATAATGCCCGACGGTGACGTGTTGCACTCAGAAAGGAAAGTGGCCGCGGTAGTCGATTGGACAAAATTGCGAATTTGCGCTTGGTGTTATTTTTTTCGAGCCGTGAGATCTGTTCCTAATGCTACTAAAGACCCTAAATCTACAGACATTCGAAGTCCCCGCGTGTTGTGAAACTTTGGAAAGTGTGGTTCCAGCTCAAGAGTGATACTTGTCACTTGTACGTAGTTCAAAAATTTCAGGACCTCCTGTTACTTCCAAGTGCGGACGTTAACAAAAAGGAAATCGGAAATCAAATGAATATAAAAATAGAGTGGTGGGTCCTCATTTATCGAGTTTTTCCAACAGAAATATTACAGCTTCCTTGAGATTTTTAACTCCAAAGAATACACATATGAATAACATCTCCATTTCAATCATAAGTTAAACTTAGCTTCAAATATATAATTTTAAATCAAAGATGTGACTATGATTTTACTCAAATTAATGTTGTACTAAAACTGCATAGGTCACTACTGCTGTGGTTGATATTGAATAAACATTGATCCATTGATTGATTATTTTATTAACGTGAAATTTAAAAGCAACACGAGGACCATTGGTGACGGATGTAATAACTGAGCATTGGTCAAGCCATAAGGATGACATGTGAAATGGCACGCCACTGGACAAACGTCCATACGACTCCAAGAATGAACATTGTATTTATTTGTTTTAGTTAACATCCCAATATAAAATTCACAAGGAGCTATTGCGCACGAAAGGAAAAATTGAAAAGCTATGTTTTTGAATATATAAGAGACTCATATTTTTTAACAAAAGAACAAAAATCCACAAAATTGGGGTGCGTCTTACGATCCGAAAGTAATTTACTAGTCTTACTTGGGATATAAAGTAAGACTACTTTATAAAACTTGGGTTCTAAGAATGGAGTTGAAATTTAACAGATGTTTAATTCCAAGTTATTCTTAAGGCCTAATATCTCAGGACATTTTCAACCCTATAATACGCTTTATTTTCCGGAGATTCTAAAACTCTAAGAATGGATCTACGATTACAAAGTAAGCTCTAAATTTCTAGCTTCAATCAATAATAAGGCATATCCTTGATAAGTGACAGTTTTTTTATTTCTAATCTGCATAAGTTACGTATAATTACCCTGTCTTGTCCCCTATCGTTTTATTTTAAGAAAAAAGAAGAGGAAGAGAAGTAGAGAGAGAGAGAGAGTGATCACATCAATATATACTTACATCTTTATTTAAAGCGTCCAAAATTAAAGTCTTCAATTCTGATAAGCACTGATTAATCCGTGCTCTTCGTCTTTTTTCCATAATCGGCTTCGTCGCCTGAAAAGAAAACATAACTATTAGTATAAGTACGAAACGAATGAAAAATGTAACATTTAAAATCTTTACAAAATTTTCAAAATTATTAGGCACTATAAAAAAAAAAAACGAGTAACAGAGATAATTTTTTACAGATTTATTTCTATAAATGCGGGGTTTCATTAACTTAAAATTTACAGTTATTATTATTTTAATCTACTTCACTGTTCCTTTTCTATTCATTTTCTTTGAAAACAGTTTATTAGTTGGTGTTGGTTTTTTTTTCCATAGAAATAAATGTTTTAATTGTTGCAGTTAAATGAGAGAAGGTGGAATATATAGAGAAATCAGAATTATGTTTGGAATTCAAATGAATGAAATATGCTTAATGTTAGGCAGCAGCCTCACAAAAATGAGTTTTGGGAACAGTCACTTTTAACATAAGAAACACCGAATTACATTAATAAAGAAGTTGCTTGTATCACAATGAAAATGACTAAAACCAATTAAGCAAGCCATTTTAAGCATTTAATCCATCTACAATTGTCTACAATTTAATCCATCGTTACTCTAATTTGCATTTATCTCATTTGCTTTTAAGGTATCCAACTACCCTAAAATCGTGAATTTTGTCAAAAATTCACAAATTTCTTTTTTTGTGTGTGATCTTATTTTACAGGTCATCTTAGTAGCTTTATAAAAATACTAATTTTATTATTTTCCATTCACTAGAACAAAAACTACAAGTGTTTAAGTAAAAGCAGATGCCACTGCTTTAAACAAGATGCCATACATTAAAATGCGTTTTCCTCGAAATGTGTGTTTTTTTTAAATGCTCAAACAAAGACAGGATTGCTCAAAAAGTTTTGAAAATAATTAACTGAAACTTTTAGTGTATGTTCTGTATAATAGTAGAATTGTTTTAATCTTCAGATTTTTTTATCACTGTTTTATTACAAAATGTACAGTCCCTTATGTGAATATAATCACTTTTTTTTAAAGAAAATTCAATTTCATATAACAACTAAGATAAAGTACGCTAATTTTCGTAACAATTAAAATATCTCTTATCCTTACAGTCATTTCAAAAATGAATATCAAAGCAACACATCAAATTTGAAAAATTGTTGATAAACTTTTTGAACAGAATGGGCCTCGTTCATGTAATTTTTTGCCAATTTTTTTCCCATTTTAGTAATAAAAACTCCTTTTTCTCTTCTTAATTTTAGTATATTTTTCTTTAAATGAACTAAATAAATCTAAAAAAAACCCAAAAAATTCCCATATCTCCATTTTTTTTTTAAAGTTGTCGCAAGTAGTTGGATACCTTAATAAGGCCATAGTGGCCTTATTGTCAATGTAGTGAATTTCGTGACTGAAAATTTCAAACAAGCAGAGGATCCGAATGCTAATTCCACCAAAGACCATCGTATAGAGCTTATGAATCAAATCGTTTGGAAATTATAAAACAGAGTTATTAAATTAGGTATTTTCCACGTGAATAAACCACACGTAAAAATTATGAGGCCCTAATCTCATGACTGCCCTCCAAATAATTTAAATAAGATACCTAACTACTTCCTTTAAAAAAAAGAACAATTTTATATGTCTAGCGTAGCCATTATGATATAAAACGCTTCAATATTGAATAATTACATAAGATGTTCGGCAAAATTGAATTTAAAGATCCCCCCCCCCCTTTTTAAAAAAAATTACTTATGTCTTTGAAGTTTGCACATTTAAATGAACTTGCTTTGTAGCATTCATTCGAATTATAAGTTTCAATGTATAAATTATCATTAAGTTGTTCATTGTCCTTGTTTCAAAAGAAATTAGGAATATTAACGAAACATGTCACGAAATTAAGTTTAAATGTAGTCTTGCCTTTCAATTAGATGAATAAAATTTAAATGTAACAGACCTACACATGAGAGAAAAAGTTAATGAAAATAAAGCAAACAACAGTAATAATAAAGAATATTTTCAAAAAATGGATATAGAATCTAAAAAAGGATTACTTATTATTTTTGTGATCGACATGATAATATTCAAGCTTAATTTTTCAAAAGATTTTGCATCATAATTTTGAGCCACGGTCAAGTGAATGAGGATGAAACCAGAGCTGAAACCACACTCTCGAGCCACCACAGATTTGACGTGATGTCAATGGTGTAACAGGGCAAATATTTTCATCGATGTGAGACTAAGAATATATGCTTTTATTTTCCCATCTCAACTTAAGAACTTGAATCTTGCCCGGATGTTTCCGTTACTGAATGAGATTCTTGATAGAAATTTGATCTTGATTCAAAATTACGAGCCGTGGTTCGAAGATCTGAGATTTGAAAGATCACTTTAAGTCTGGGGTGGCCAATCCAAATGACCTTGCGAGCCACTTCGGAAAAACATTATAACCCCGTGGGTCACACATTAAACTATATATCTTTATATTAGGTCTGGACCCATTACATACATTTAATGGATTAATACAGAGGCAATATGATAAAATAGAAACGGCTGTGGGATTTATTTGTAACAAAACACATTCTAAAAACAAATATGTTGCACATATGTTATGTTATTTTGTATAGTTGTGTGAATCTCGCGGGCTGTGCAAAATTATTCAGGGGGGAGGGCGCATGTGGACCCTGGGCTGGCCATCCCTGCTTTAAGCCTTAGTTGGTGAGCGAGGATTCCCTGAATATGAGTTATAAAATGAATACAGAGAGAGTATTGAAGATTTTTTTATAACTAAAAGGGCTATATATATCTCACGGTATACTGTTAACTACTGCCACATCAAGGCTAAGCTGTAAGCTCAGAATTTCAAAATATTGTAACACGATCAGAATAATTTATAAATTTCTGATTAAAACATCCTCGGTAATAGAATATTTCGGACCATTTCAAAAGCTTCATAACCCAGTTACACTTAAAAGTGTCAGAAAATAAATTATGGGGATCAAGCCTTCCCTCTTCTAGAATTACATGTTATTGTCCTACGTAAAATTGAGCACCCACCTTGCAATCGACCGAAGCAGAAGCACTAGCAATCAGGCAAGTCATTTTAAGGTTCTTAGCATGACTAACTCGAATCCCCGTTATCATCATTTCCAGACAAATTTTTACTCAAACTTAAACTTTCTGACTTATTCAAACAAAAGTATTGTAATTTCATTACTGCTATCAAAATGTATCTAATAAAATGCATTGTATCTCAGTATATTCCAAAATCCAAAGTTAGGTCCGCGTGTTCAAATGAACTCATCTCTCTCCAAACCTTTTAAATACACTCCGAATGGAATTTTTATCTAATTAATTAATAAAATTTCTTTCTCAGAGCTAAACACGACTCAATTTTTCGAACGTATAAAAAATATATTGCGTCATTTGTGTCGTTTTAAGCTCTAGGCAAGAGCACGTAAGTGTACAAGATGACACATGAGGAAGTCTTAAATGTAGGTTAGAAGAATATATAATTGTGGGAACGTTCTGTGTGACGAGGAAACTTTAGAGAGATGCGGTTACACGAACACTAATGCGACTCGTCTAGAATGGCTAATGTATAAAATTTGGACTACGATTAATTAGGATAAGAACTAAATGATTTTAATTACGAAATTGATTCACGTAGGTTATTACTTTCAATCAACTTCTTTCTTGTATGATATGAGAACATTCAATGTGTAAAAATAGAATTTCCAGAAGAAAACAAGTAAGGTTCATGATAAATAAAACTTTAAAAGAGATAAATTAGAATTGTACTGCCAGTGCTTGTATTATCAAGAAGTACCAACTTCACGCTCAAAGGATAAGATTTTTAGTGTCGCCATCTATTGGGAGAGTAGATAACTTTCGACTGATCATGCGGTTCTACAAATTGATAATAGATTAAAATTAATATATAATAAGGCCGGAAAGCACAGTAGCAAGCAACAAAATTCATTTTTCAGTTTCGAATATTAAAACATCAGAACTATAAGGATGTTATCCGTTTTCATAATGGGATATTGTTTTTTGTATTTCATGGTTCGAAATAAATTCTTATGAAAGTAAAGACATGTAAATACATCAGAAACAACACAGAACACTCTAGCTTCAAAGTAAAGAAAGGAAATAATTAAATTAATATTTTAAAATTTTAATCTTACATATTGTTACTGACTGAAGAAAACTTTAAATTTTCATATAATTACTATCCTCTTGTAAAATTTAATAACACCGTTTATCTTTATGGAATTATCTCAAGATCTTTGTTCAGAATAAACACAGAATTCTAAATCATATTTACATAGTAACACAATGGACTATCAAAAACAGACCTCGTGCTTTAGGACCTAAATAGATTATGAGAATGATCATTCATTCTTTTAGCTTCCACACAATGCCACTGGAGAATTTGAGACTCAGTTTAATTCAACATACAGAAATTTCCATTTCTTCAAACGACGATCCTCGTTGACATCGACTCAGATCCAAGAGTGGATTTCGTTAATTAATTCCGAATCATAAGCACAGGGAAATTTTAGATACCTCAGCTCCTAACTGTTAGCCTGGAGAAAGGGGGGGGGTAGCAGTTATATAGTGCATTGTTATTTTGAATATATTACATTCAAAATAATTAAATATATTAATGTATACGAAATCCTTCAATCACAAGTTGATAACCACATCCAGTATCTTTACAGAAAATAAAATCTTAAGTGTGAAGGAATGTAATACATAGCACACATGCTTAGAAATGCCTCAAGACAAAATTTTAATGCAATAAATTTTTTCTCGGTCATCTTTTCATAAACTTCATACTACAGTCAATGACTTTTTCTCTCACTTTACATTTGTCGCAAATTTATAACGAAGAAGAACACCTTTGGAGAAACTAAATTAAACACACACTTCAAATTTATAAGTCCCTGTTGAAAAGACTTATTTAATCTAAAATAATTCAAATGCTTGGATTTTTTTTTTTTTTTAATGAAAAAAACTAACTCCTTTAATGTTACGCCTTTTTATATCTGGAACATCACTTTTTTAATATTCTTTGCAATAACATTTTTAGAAAATTGTATTGAATATATGCTGTTTCAAATAAGACCATCACGAATCATTAATATAATACTTTGGAGACTTTTTTAAAACAAAGCAAAAGATAGCAGTTACTTTAATTTGTAATGCAACCTTAAAGATGCAAATTCTTTTTGACAAACTAATATAATGTGAAAAAAAAATTGGAATAAATTAGTGAATAATTCCAAATAAATATTTTAAGATCTTGAAAAATATTTTATGAAATGATTTATAAAACACTTAAGCTTCATAAATATTACCATAATCTAAAATTACCAATGAATTGGGGGGAAAAAATCATATTCAGAATATTGCCAACCCTTATATAAAGTACCCTTGTTTATACAATAAAAATAAACTCCAAATAACATTAAATATAATCAACTTTCTAAATGTAAATTTTGAAATACATATATATCTCATTTGATAACTTTTGTTCAATACTTTTGTCTTTAAAAAATTCTAACTCTACAGTATGGATTATGCATTACAAACTTAAATTTAGATGTTGATTAAATCCTTTAAAAAAATTAAATTTTAAATCTCAAAAGAAAATTATTTTTGATTATGAATTGTTCACAAAAATTGAAAATTTGACAAAAAACATTAAGATGAATACTAATGCATACTAGATCTGAATTCATAAAATGTTATAGTTTAAAAAATTAAAGTTTTTCTACAGGTAATTTAATTTAAGATAATTCTTTTTATTCAGAAGGAGCACCAAAATTATTATAATATGTCAATTTTGAAGTTAGTTAAAAATCTAGTATATTCTTCAATTAATATTGAGCTATCCAAAATCTGTAAGTTCATGTATATTAATGATATGTTTTCACCGAGCACAAAATTAGTGAAAATTTTTAAACATACAAAATTAAAACCTTACCCGCCGATTTTCACTCGCTTTTGAAACAGGCCTTTCGGCAGGCATGGTTGTGGCACAAGAATGGTATTCCAGATTGAAAGTGATGGTCAACCGAACTGACCACTAGCACAAGAAAAGTATATTGACTGTCCGTAGGAACTCCAACCTGACAACAATAATCCTGCGAAGTAAGGATGTATCATTCAGCAGAACCACTCTCTTCAAAATCAAAACCTAGACTGTTCGATTCCAAAAAGTATTCTTGTCGAATATCCAAGAAAAAGGGGGTGACGACAAAAGGGGGGAAGAAGAAGTGAAATTACAACAAAATAAAAAAATATCGTTTAGGAACAGACGATCCCACACATCTGAGAACGCGGCGTAGAGTCAGGTTGTGTGCGGACTCAACTAACGGAATGCCCCTCCCCCTCCACACATGCGCACGTAATCAACAAGTGCTGCAGACGATACGACGGAGGGGTAGTCGAGAGGGGGGTGGAGGAGAACGCGCGTGAGAAAGTCGCGCATCTATTTATGAGTGTGGTGGGGTCAGCCAAGCATACTGCCTGGCTCGTGTGAGAACGGCGGTCGCAAGCTTTTCCCACAGTCCATACGACCGTTTCGTGCGAGTGTACACCACGCGGGTCACGATCCTTTAGAACGAGAAAAGAACACTGCTCCACCCCCCTAGACTACCCCCCTTCTCCTCACTCGACATCAAATTGCTAGGGTGAAAAGGTATGGGAAAAGAGAGAGAAAAAGATGCCGATGCAGTCTATCTAGCTAGCTACGCCTTTTTTTACTACGGTTATTTGCTCGTTTCTCTTTATTTTTTTTCTCCTTGTTATTCTTTTTTGCTTCAGCTGCTGATAGTACTCTATCTGGGTTTTTTTTGTTATTGTTTTTTTTTTCGGCTTTTCTCTTGTGGGATTGACGGACTCTTATTATTATTTTTTTTTTGAATACCCTTTCCTTTTTCAACCCTTTGATGCCCACCCTCGATTTGAACCTTTTTATGTTTTTCTTCTTTTTTTTACGGGGTGGTAGTTTTAATTTTTTTACCCTTTACTTTTTTTTTTAAGTAGACGCGTGCTCAGTTAAATAAGGCAGGAAGCGAAGGTTTTTAAGCCAACCCTTTTAACTCCTCCTTTGGAAGTTTTTTTCTTTTCTTTTTCTTTTTTGGAATGTTCGAAAGGGTAGGTGGTCAAGGTTTTCTTTTATTGTGTTTTTATTAAATTTTAAAAAGAAAAAAAATGGCATTTTTTAAAAAAATTATAAACTTTCGTAAAAGCCGTTGACCTGTGTTGGTATGGCAAGAATTAAATTTCCGAGGAGGACCGAATAGTTGTGCATTATAATAAAATTATAATGATTAACATGAGTCAGCAATTAATTTTTCATGTCAATGTCTAGCTTGTTTATGTATTATTAACCCTGGTGCCTTGATTAATGCTTATACTTGTAATTACTGTTTTATGTTATTGTTTTACTTGTATTTTACATTAATTCCCCCTGTATTTTTTTTTTTTTTTTGGCTATGAATTTTCAATTTATAAAATTAAAATTGTTTATCTAAATTTAGTAATTTTGAATTGTTTGCATAAATGAAAGTACAGACAAATATTTCTTCCGAAAACATTGAAGTTGGATAAAAAAAACTGTTAGTGTCGCTTTTTGAGTCTGCTTTCACCAGTAAGGAAAAAATAACAAAATATAATGATTACAAGAATTTTTTTTATAACGAAACACAAGTATTTAAAAGTTCTTGTTGAATAAAAAAAAATCAACTTGCAAATGAAGCATTTTTGTTTCTGCACACTTTTTATGCGTTATATCAATCAGTGTGGCGCACACAGAACTTTTTTCGGGGCGGGGGGGGGGGGAGTCAAGGTTCGGAAGTCCACCATTCTCGGAAAACGCCCCAATACGCCACCCAACATATTCTTCTGATTTTACAAATTTTCGGGAACACAAAACAGTAGAAAATTAATTATTGAATAAATAATTAGAATTCATTAATAAAATTAATAATTAATAGCAAATATTTAAATAAATTTTATGTACTATATACAGTGCCGGTTTCAGCTCATTTCGAGCCCTGAGCGCAGAAAATCTTCAGGCCCCCTTGGCACTCGATGATCGAAATTTATAACCAGAAAATGTATTTTAAGTCCAGCATATCCGAGTCCCGGGCCTCTGGGCCCGCCCTAAGCGCATGATGGGTAAACCGGCACTGACATAGGATTTAAATCAATCAGAAGAATCAAGGGCTTGGGGGGGGGGTCTCCGGATCCCTTAGCCCCCCCCCTTTCACGGATGACATCAGTGGCGCATACAAGAGGGGATCCTCTCCGGATCCCCTCTTATATGCGTCACTGATGTCAATGGATATGGAATCAAACAGACCTAAAAAGGGCTAAATGGGGTCGAACATTTTAAAATTTTGAAAAGTTATTTCTAATCTATAATTATAATGGTAACGGAAATTATAATGATAATTTTTTGATGAAAAGTAAGTCAAACTGAAATTTGAAATTTTGTGTCTTGGAAAATAGGCTGCGATAGTCAGCGTCGTTTAAATCGGACCCCCAAGCTTGATTCTACCAAAGACCGTTATGAGGTTGTGCTTTACACGGAGCTTGGATGCCAAGTAATAATATGGTGTGACGTGGAAGTACCATCGCAGATATCATCCTCATTACTGGATAGTTTTACGAGATCCATTGGGAATTCCTTAACAAAAAAAAGAAAGCCCCATAAAATTAAGAGGGAACAAGAAGAAAATGACTAATTTTTTAAGACATTTACCGTGTTTACTCGAATCTAAGCCTCCATTGATTCTAGTCTCACACCCCTAATTCTCAATAAGTTTTTAAGAAAAATGTAAAATTGCTCAGAACGGTTTATCGATATTCAATTTTACGAAACTAAAATAAATTTAAAATGTGAACTAATAAGAAGTGAATAATTAGTTATTTTACGCGTTTTTTAAACTCATACATGAACCTGTGATTACTTTAATTGCCCCATCCAACGAGTCCCCCCCCCTTCGATTCTAAGCCGCACAAGATTTTCAGTGGCATTAACATTGGGGGGAAACATTTTCTTCTTTTGTAAATATTTGCTACAAATTACGGTGTTATCAAATATATATATATATATATATATATATATATATATCCGTTGAATGTTCCGTTAAAATAAGCAACAGAAATATTCAAACTATCATTTATTAAAAAAGTAAAATTTTTTAGAAAATGTGTAATTTGTTAAAAGAATTTTTTTGTTCATTTTTGTTCAGAAAACATTCATTATTAATTATATTATGCGGTTTAGAGTACAAAAAAAAAAAGAAGTACATGCAGTTTTATACATTACCTTCTTAATTTTTTTTTAATACGACAAGCTTATTTCTTTCGTTATTTTAGTTAATGCATATTATCACTCAGAGAAAAAAAATCTCACGCATCAAAGAAGATCTGTTGATGAGATGACTATCTTAACAAGTGATACCGGGTATCCATAATTAAACTTGACAGTCTGTAGCAAAAACTACGCTGCAGAATTGCATAAAAATTGGGTTAGTTCAGATTGAAACGATGGGGAATTTTATAGAGGGGAAAAATAATGAGTTTCAAAAACCACCACTAGATGGCGTTGTTCAATAGTAATCCTCTGTTGGAGCAGCAACCCGCGGGATATAAAGATACGAGAGGCGAACCGCAGTCATACTCGTTTCTAAATCAACACTAATCATAGCAAGTGAAATTTTCAATGCTCAACAAAAACATAAGATAGGGATTAAGACCTCGTCAGAGATCATGTGCCCCATCGATCTACCGTTTCTAAGTCAAGGAAGATGATATTGACTCTCCAGGAACATGCTTTACTGGTGAAATTGTTTTTCCAAAACGGAGACTCTGCTGTAAAAGCTTTGAGGAAATTTCGGTCTTTGAAGCGGATACGAAAAGGTTTACTCAGTAATCAAGGACTAACAAACATGATTAGGAAATTTGAAGCAACGGGACCATTGGGGATTCAACCAGGAAGGGGACGAAAGTGTGTTGTAGCACAGGTAGCGAATGATACAGTGACAAAAGTGCGGGAAGACAGATCACATCGCAAACCAACGGTAGCACTAGTGTTCGGCGTATTGCAGCATGTGTCCACGGCTCATAAGATTCTTCGAATGGTCTTACGCTACTATTCCTGAAAACTGTCACTATTGTAGCAGCTCTTACCAGATGATATGGTTTGTCGACAAACTTTTGCGCTGCGATTTCTTGCGCGAATTGAGCTCCAGGATAAATGTTCATGGAACATTTTGTGGACCGACAAGGCCCACTTTCGTCTGGAAGGTGCGGCTAACACGCACAATTGACATATTTGGTATAGTACAAACCCACATCAATTCCTACAAACTCCATTACACTCTTCGCATGTAATGGCTTGGCGCGGCTTTACTACAACCTTCATTGTAGATCCGTTTTTTTTTCTTTCGAAAAGCACAGCGCAGCAGAGCCTGTGACATGCACTGTCACCGGGCAACGATACTCTTCATAATTAGAGCAATCCGTTATTCCGGCTCTTCAGGCAGGGCGATGTGATACAACCACAGTGCTTATGCATGATGGTGCTGCTCCACACATCGTCAATTGTGCGAAACAAGTGCTCCACCACCATTTCGGTGACGACAGAATCATCAGCCAGCATTTTCCTACAGCTTGGCCTCCTCGATCTCCCGATTTGAATCCTTGCGACCTTTGGCTGTGGGATACCTCAAGGCCGTGGTGTACCGTGATCCTATTACATCTCTATTCGACCTTACAATGCCAATTTAAGCTTATTTCGGGCCCTTGGTGAAGATCTACAGGCCCACTTGGCACTGGAGGATTTAAATTTATAACCAGAAAATCTGGTTAAGACCAGCTTATCTGGGCCCCTGGGCACCCGCTCCAAGCTCCCAATGGAAAAACCGGCAATGCGACTTTGAAGAAAGCATAGAGCGCCAAGTGTGTAACATTCCCCAGTTCATACTGCTCTCAACAGCCGAACATGCGATTTTACGCTTTCAGATAGTTGCAGACTTTGCTGGACAGCATATCGAACATGTTCTGTAAACTTTTGTAGATTATTTATATGCTCGTAGTAAAGTTATGATACGCCACCTAGGGGTAGTTTTTGAAACTCAATTTTCCAATTTTCATGAAATTCCGTTGTATAGTTTTTGCTACTGACTGCTCGCAGATTTCAAGTTTAATTATGGATACTTAGCATAATTTTTTTTAATTCAAGTCCTACTTCATTAGAAAAACATACTGGCACCATCTGTTAATCTAACTCCGTCAGAAATAATGTAGAATAAATTTAAATTTTGAAAAAAATTAATTAATGAATTAATATTTGAAAAAACTGTTTTTTCATCAAGTGTTATCCACTACAACTTTAAAAAAATGTATTTGAACTTCAGTGGATAAATAAAAAGTATTTGAAAATTTGAACAAGATATATAACAAATTATTATATACAGGGAGAGAGTGCGAACTAAAAGTAGGAATTGAAAAAATAAATAAATAGCTTTCATCTTACATGAAAAGGTAAAATTTAAAAAAGTTAAGAATACATGGTCTGAACCGAAGTTAATTCTAAAAGAGTAGTTAAAGATTAGGACATAAATTCGGTGTATTTTTCCAGTTTGAAGACGTAGAAACAATAATATTAACTTCTGAATTTACTCTTCAATGTAGAATAATATACTGTTCACAAACACACACACATATTTCTGTTTCAATCGATCCATTTTTCTGCAGTGTAAAATTTTAACATATTGCTGTTCATCGAAATGCTCAGTTGATATTTTTAAATTTTTCTTGTTAAAGTAAAAATAATGTATATATTACCGTGAAAGTATATAATACAGTTATTTCATAGAATAACTAGACGTTGAAGTATATAATAGATGAAAAATTTCATACTTTACCTAGTTATTCTATGAAATAATTAGCTATTCTATGATATAACTAATGATAGACCGTTAAAGTGAAAAATAAAAAAATTCCAAAG
This sequence comes from Trichonephila clavata, assembly GCA_019973975.1. Lineage (NCBI taxonomy): Eukaryota > Metazoa > Arthropoda > Arachnida > Araneae > Nephilidae > Trichonephila > Trichonephila clavata. Next base: position 18,176 of record BMAO01036582.1, on the reverse strand, counting down.
TTATTTTATATAAATTAGTTAAAATTCCTCAAAATACATTTTATCCCTATTATGGATGATTAGTTGACAAATAATAAGGAAAAGCAGATAATATAATTTATTATTGCTCATATAGCTAACATTAGTCAAACAGAAAAAAAAAAACAAGAATATATATTGCAAAAATAGTTACCGTAAAATCCGGCGTATAATGCGCACTTTTCACATAAAAAATTAGATCGAAATTTACGGGTGAGCGTTATATACCGGGTATGAAAATGATAGCTACCAAAATAAAAATAAAAAAATGGCGCATAAAAAAAAAACTAGACTTTTGCATAGATCGAAACACTGTTTCTTCATAAGAAACGGCATGCCTAATGAATTTAAAGGGTTGTAATTGTAGAAGTATACTATTTTTTAAAAGTCTTGGTGTAATACCTCCAATGAATGACTTTAAAACATAATAGAATATCACACGTGCATTTTAGGTACTTTATTAGAAAAGGGGGTGCGCGTTATACGGCGAATATACCTAAAAATTAAAAAATTCAGCGAGGAATCCCAATTTAGTCTCAGTGCTGATGATCAGGGCGTACACATGTGAGGGCAGTCAGATGTCGATCCAATCCAACATATGTTGTCGAGAGGCATACGGCGATTACACAATATGTGTTAGTATGGAGAGTGATTTGTTGGGACACACAATCACCTCTAGTCGTCATTCAACGCACTTTGATGCCACATTGTTTAGTGGACATCATTTTAACGCCAGTTGTACTGCTTATGCTATGAAGTCGCCCAGGTGTCATTTATCAGCAACACAACGCGCGTCTACATACTACGCGACGCTCCCAATAATGTCTTCAAGGATATGACGTACGTCTGAGGCCTGCCAGGTTACCAGATCTTTCCCCTTCTGGAACATGCCTGGAAGGCAACCGCAACCTTCCCGCAAAACTGGTGAATTAACTGTCCAGTTGCAAAGATTAAGGCATGATCTTCCGCGGGAGGTCTAGATGACCTCATTGATTCGTTGCAATGCCGTGTTCTGGCTTGTATAACTGCCACAGATGAATGTACTGCATACTGATTTGTAACCTTTTTCATACCATACCTTCTTAATAAACAATTATTCTGAAACAGTTCTTGGATTTGCAATCATTTTCTTATCTCCTCGTAGTTCGTTTCCTTCTGGTTGCATGTATTTTTTTTTTTTTTTTTGTGACAGCGTGTATTTCAAAATCTTAGGGGATACATAAAAATATATTTTAATAATGGGACCTCTTTTTATATGAGGGTGAGGGAAGATTAAAGTCACATTATTTAGCACCGAGGGCTTTTAGCGACGGATATCGTAATTTTGAGCCCCGGTCTGGCCACAATGACAACACTTAAATTAGCACACACACATATCTTTTAACTTCCATGCATACCAATGGGAGGACGTTTGAGCCTCGACATATTTAAAATGCATCTGTCCTCTCTACACGGCGGGTCTTCAGTGGTACTAGGCTAGAATTCATGACACGCCGGCTACGAGTCCGTTACTTTGATCACTAGGCTTCTTTTCTATCTGAAAATGCGTTCTGAGTTTAAATTCTGTTCCATGACATTAAGTAATGATTGCCTTTTATAGAGGATAGGAATTATTTTTTCAGAATCATTTAATACTTATCAACATTACACTGCAAAACCAATCGAGGGGAACAGGCTACAGACTTCATAAATTTGGACCACGTTCAAATGATGAGGCCAACAATAAAGCTAGCATCTTCTCCTCCTGTTCAAACTTCCACACCACGCCATCATGGTAACTTTGAATCTAGACACATTTAACGTGCACCAGGCCTTCTACGCGATGGATTTTCAGTGGCACCGATTCGAGCCCGGATTCGGTAGAAGCAACATCTCCAGGAATCTGCGCCGGTAGAAGAATTTTTCAATGCTAATTTAAACTCACATGGTTGTACCCAGTAGCGCACACAAGAATTTTCCAACTGGCGGGGAGTCCAGGGTCGAATGTCCACTATTCTCATATCATGCTCCATTACGCCACCCAACATATTCTTTTGATTTTGTCGATTTTCAGTAACAAAAAACAGTAAAAAATTAATTACTGAATAAATAATTAGCATTAATTAATAAAATTAATTATTAATAACAAATACTTAATTAAATTTTACGTACTACATACATAGAATTATAATCAATCGAAAAAAAATCAAGGGCTTTGGGGGAAGGGGTCCAGACCTCGTGGTTACCTTATTACGTGGTCCAGACCTTATTACGTGACCTCGGTAGCCTAGTGCTCAAAGTCACGGACTCGTAGTCAAGGTCAAGAGCTCGAGCCTAGAGCTGCTGAAGACCGCCGAGTAAAGGGAACCCCTGCTCGTTAAAACTGTCGAGGTTGAAATTTCCTCACCTAGTGTGGTGTAGAAGTTAGGAGGGGGTGACAGGTGTCGTCCTTGTCACTTGACCATGCTTCAAAATTACGGGATCCTTTGCAAATAGCCCTTTTGCAGCTATATTGTGTGACGTTAATGTAACTCTCTCTCAATATTTATTAATATTTCTATTATTTATCCCTCTCTGCTATTTATATTTACATAATTTCTGAGAATCTCATTATGCTAATAGACGTTCAACAAGTGTTTATTATTATTAATGGGTCTCTAAAGACTGAAAAAGGGTTCGTCTCTGAAATCAATTTTGATTCAAATATTCAAGGTGACAGATTTTAACAAAGAGTGCAACAAATTTATAGTCCGGTTCCACCCTTCGACACTTGACTTTGGGTTAGAACGCATTTTCGCTGAAATCAATGTAGGTGGTCTGAAGGATAATGTATAATTCAGATCAAATTACTCAAAGAAAAACTATCCATCATTCCCATCATAAGCAAAAAGTTTATCCTGTCAATCACTTAAACAATGCAGTCTGTTAGGGTTGCAGAGTATGCTGAGATAATGAATGCAAAAATCACGTAAAACAGTCTCATATTGAAATTGCATCTCCTTGTTAACATTTAAAAAGAAGTACCGCCGCGATTGTTGATTTATTCTAGTTTGACGTTTCGATGCATGATACTCCCTCCTAAAAGCTTTTCAAAAAGGTTTTGTTGTTTATCTGAGAGAAGTCAGAATATCGCTTCTTTTTTCAATTTTCAGATAGATTTCCCATTTTTTGAAATAACAATTTGCCTTGCATTTAACATTTTTAAAACTAGTTATTTTTCAAACTAGAAATTAGTTTAAGTTTAACGGGATAAAGAATTCCTCAGAATTAAGTTAATCTTTTGAATTTTAATTATATATATATATATTCATTAGCAGTGGTGCACGCAAGGGGGGTGTCCTGTGGATCCGAACACCCCCAAAGCACTTGGGCTTCATTCGATTGATGATAATCTTATATATATACAACGTAAAACTTAATTCAGTACTTGTAATTAACGACTTATTTTATTAATTAATGCTAATTATTAATTCAATAACTCTTTTTTACTGTTTTTTGCTAACAAAATCGACAAAATCAGAAGAATTAATTGGTATTTTCTTGAAGTATGTTACGAGTTGGGGGGACTTTCGACCCTGGACTTCCCTCTTGAAAAAATTTTGTGCTCGCTACTGTTCATTGGACTTTTTTTTTTTTAAAAAAAAGTAAAATTTGGTAAAAAATAAAAAAACGAAAGGCAAAATTAATTTTTTTAAATTATTACTTTTTTTCTCCATTAAAAAAGATTTTAATCAAAGTAAAAACTTTGGTAATCTTTTTAGTTTTTATTAAGAACGCGATACGAATAAATAAATATACAGTGAAATACGTTTAAGGTATCCGACTGCCCTAAAATTGTGAATTTTGCCAAAAATTGACAATTTTTTTTATGATTTTGTTTTATGGACCATCTTATTAGTTTTATAAAAATACTAAGTTTATTATTTTCCGTTCCGTAGAAAAAAAACTACAAGTGTTTTAGTAAAAGCAGATGCCATAACTTTAAACAAGATGCCATACTTTAAAACGCGTTTTACTCGAAAAATGTGGTTTTTAAAAAAAAAAAAAATGCTCAAACGGGGAGAGCGGTTGCTAAAAAAGTTTTGAAAATAATTAACTGTGTGAAATATTTTGTGTGTATATTCTGCATAATAGTAGAAGTGTTTGAACCTTCAGATTTATCAATCACTGTTTTATTACAGAAGTTACAGTCATTTATGTTAATGTTACCATCGTTTTTTTAAGCAATTTCATATAATAACTAAGATAAAGTGCTCTAGTTTTTGTAAAAATTTAAATATCTCTTATCCTGAAGGTCGTTTCAAAAATGAATAGCATAGCATCTCATCAGAATCGAAAAATTGAAAATCTGTTCATAGCCATTTGGTACAAAATGTGTCCCATTTATGTTATTTTTTGTAATTTTTTACGCATTTTTTCCCAATTTAATAATAATAACTTCTTTTCCACTTCTTAATTTTAGCATATTTTTCTTAAAATGTGGACTGAACAATTCTAAAAACTGCAAAAAATAATCCCCAACTTTTTTTTGAAAAAAGTTGTCGCAAGTAGTCGAATACCTTAACACAAAAACGCTTTAGATGTAACATCGGTTGACACGAAATAATACTACGATCCCGACAAACTACTATATATTTTCACGCTTTTTTTTTCTCTTAACACGAAGCGAAAAAATTTCCCTTCTGGGAATGAACAAAATACGGAGAACACCAGCCGAAGTTTGAGAAAATTTCTGTATAATTGGACTGTCCTATTGTATCATCTGAAGAATTTGTTGCAGTAGACGATGATGATAATGTGTGTGCAGCCCCAACCATGGTAGTGAGAGACATTTTGGAGTTTTTTTCAAATCTCAAAAAATATTAGTGATTTCAACAGCGAAAATGAAATGAATAATGCAGCTCCTGTTCCCACATCATCCGAAAAGAGGAACATCATGAAAAGCATGCGCAGTTATTTAGACGCACATTCTCTAATGGTGAAATGACTAACAAAATGGACAGCATCGAATAAATTGATGGAAAAAAGAAAGACAATGCGATGAAAAAATATCAGATTATTTTTCAAAAACTCAAAAAAACATTTTGTTTCTTAAAAAGCTTGAAAATTCTGCATTAAATTTCATTAAGTTCTTGTGAATGTTTTTGTTTTATTGATTTTTATTGAATACATGCATATATACATATCTATGTAAATAAAATATACTCTAATAAAACTTAATTTGTTGAACATATGCTTCTTTCTTCAATATCCTTTAACACGAAAAAATATTTCAGTCCTTTCAATTTTGTGATAAGCGATTTGCATTGTACAAACATTGGTAAAAAAAAATCATATCAAATTTTGCTTAGCATAAATTATTCTTAATGGATTTTTTTATAATCTCACAAAATTTGAAAGTCATAATTTAAAAGAAACCAGAGTTATAATAGCTTTTACGTTCGTTCATATTCACATCTCACTGGCAAATAAAAATTTTAAATGCTTTACCTCAAAGAAAAAAAAATCCATCGTTTTCCTTCATTTAATATATGTACGAAGGCATTTTTTTCCCACTGTCTTACCAAATGCGTTGATATTTTTTCTTTCTATTGCTATTAATACATGTACAAAAATTGGAAAGCATTTTTTAATCAAAACAATATTTATTTATTAAAAAAATAGTAAGCATTTATAAAAAGAGTATTTTAAAAATATGAATCTTGTTATCACAAAATCCATATCAATTTTTATTATACATAGTTCGACGTACTTGTAATTCAAATTTCATATGTATATGTCAATTATTGTAAGAGTCAGGGACGTCTTAAGACTTCTTGTGGCCCTGGGCCTCTACCCAAAAGTAGGTCTTGGGCCCCTACACAAATGTAGGCCCTACCTGTGACCTTTAAAGGAAGACAGTAGCATACACACACACACACACATTGTCAAATACTCGTACAAATAATAAACCGAAATTAATAAGTGTGCATGACTTACAATCTCACAAACCGCCTAGACCAACTACCGCCTTTTGACTGAATGAGTAATGATGGTGTATGGTGGTAGGCCTACACACGGTCATCACATGTTGCCAGTTGACATATTTTTCTAAATCCCCAGTTTTTCGGAGAATACAACCGAGAAAAACATTTGACCGTTGAAATTATTCGAATCCGGATCATTTTTAGGCTGCGTTGAGAACGAGACAGAACCCTGGGCCTGGTTCCAGTTGACCCATACCTTAAGACGCCCCTGATAGGAGTACTAGCATTTTAAAATAACTTCATAAATTTCATTCTTTTTCCTTAAAGAATTAAATGGTTAGCTTTTTGTGGTATTTTGAACCTAAAATCTGCTTTACAATGCTAATGGGTCAACTGAAGAACTTGTGAAAACAACTGAATCAAAGCTTTTTTATAAATCGTACCATTTCCTCTTGAATAATGTACGACATAAAGCAACATAGCAATCCATGATATTTACTATTCATATTTTTATTGCACAGAGTAGCAATTTTACTCTTAGGCAAAATCGGCGACTTGAGAGGGAAAAAAATAAATGAAAATAATGATAATAATAACAAAGAAAAAATCATAAATTAACATCTAATCAAATTTGAAAAGCACAAATTGGCGTTTCCGGTCAGGATAGTATTAAGATACATTCTGTCATGAATATTCAAAGAAGAATAAAACACATGACAGATAAAAATGATAAATAGTATTATATGCTAATTATATATAATAACGACATGATAATGCACATTAATTACGAGTAATACATATACTTTGTTTATATGTTCAACTTAAATTTTACTTGCATATATTTACGCCTATAATATTCTGTGATGAAAACAGGTCTAAGAAAATAGAATTTTGTAGAATTCAAATTACTATTTAAAAAAATGTCCATTCATTCTTACATTTAAAAAAAGTAAATACATTTTAATTGTTGCTACTATATATTTATGAAGCAATGCTTCTGCTTGTGAGAATTTATTTACAGTGAAGTTCGTTTAACGCAAAAACGCTTAAGAGGAAATATCTGTAATACGGAATAATACAACCTTTGGCGTAGCTAGTTCTGAGTGGGCCCTGTATTCAAATTGTTCCGGGGCCCTTTTTTAGGTATGAGAACCCTGTTAGCAGGGGCGTCTTAAGACTTCTTGAGGCCCTGGGCCCAGAGAAATCTTAAGATTTTTTGAGGCCCTGGGCCTTTATGCAAAAGTAGGCTCTATCTGTGATCTTTAAAAGTAGACAGTATATAGCATGCATTGTCAAATTGAAACAAATAAATGTGTACGACTCAATATTTCCACAAACCGTCTCGACCAATGGTCGCATTTCGACTAAATGAGTTGAATGATTGTTTATGGTATTTGGCCTAGGCCTATACATGGACAATAGTCCACACAATAATACAGTCTAGCCTCTTTTGCCAGTTGACATATACAGTTTGAAATCTCCCGTTTTTCGGAGAATATGTACGGGAATAATATTTGACCATTAAAATAATCCGGATCATAATCTTATCAAGATTGAGTTGAGAACAAAACAAGCCCCCCCCCCCGTAGAGGGCGAGGCCCTTGGCCCGGGCCCAGTTGGCCCATGCCTTAAGACGTCCCTGCCTGTTAGAGGGACTGTAGTTACATATGTTGGGGCCTCTGTAGCTTGAGGGCCCCGTCTCATTGATAACGCAGTAGCTACGCCCCTGAATACAACGGTCCCTACAAACTACTATGTATTTTCATGCTTTTTTCCCTCTTAACACGAAACGAAAATCGCTAGAGACGAAAAGATTTCCCTTCTAGGGATAAACAAAATACGGAAACATCAGCCGAAGTTAGAAAGTTTTCTGTACTGTTGGACTATCCAATTGTATCATCTAAATAATTCGTCGCAGCAAAGGATAATAATGTGTGCACAGCAGTAGCGCGCACAAAAGTTTTTCAAGGAGGGGGTCCATGGTCGAAAGTCCCCCAACTCGTATCATACCTCAAAACAACACCAATTGATTCTTCTGATTTTGTCGATTTTGTTAACAAAAAACAGTAAAAAGAAACTATTGAATTAATAATTAGCATTAATTAATAAAATAAATTGTTAATTACTAGTAGTTAGTAGTTAGTTCCTCGGATCCAAACCCCCAAAGCTTTTGATTTTTTTTCGATTGATTATAATTCTATGGATAAACTACGTAAAACTTATTAAAGTATTTGTTATTAAAATTAATTTTATGAATTAATGCTAATAATAAATTCAACAATTAATTTTTTCTTGATTTCCCCCCGAAAGTCGACAAAATCAAAAGAATATGTTGGGCCGTGTATTGGAGAATAATACGAGAGCGTTGGACTTCCGACCCTGGACCCCCTCCCCCTCCTTTTGAAAAATGCCTGTGTGTGCTACTGTACGCTAGATATATTTTTAAAACGAATATACCATTGACAATATCACATACCTATACTAAAAATAAATATGTATATATTGAAGAGAAGGGAATGAGCAACTTTAAATTGAAAATCGATTTTTTTTGGATAAAATTCCCCTTCATCAAAGTAAATATAATTACTATAACTATGATATTTTTTTTTCATTTGATTTTAATCCTTTTTCCTTTTTTTACCAATAATAACTTTTAATTAGTTTAGTTTGGGTAAATTCAATTATTTATTTTCCAAAGCTAGACGTGCTAAAACCTATTTAATTGTAAAATTTATTTCTTTTCTTGAAGTTATTTTAAAACGTAGTTTTTTCAATCAATATAGTTACAATTTTTATAAGCAAACCTAATTTATTCAAACCCAATGAAATCATTTCTTCTCTTGTGAAACGGAGTAAAAGAATAATTACTCTCACTTCTTTTCTTGATTTTTGAAAAAAAAAAAACTTTTTTAATATCACACACACACACACATCCAAAACTCTTTTTAACCAAAACAACTACCGTAAAATCCGGCACTTTTAACTCAAAAAGTAAGATCGAAATTTACGGGTGCGCTTTATACGCCGAGTACAAAAATGAGAGCTTTAAACATAAAAAAAGCATAGGTGAGCATAAAGAAAAAAAAAGAGCTCTACATACATCAAAATACTGTTTCTTTGATAGAATGGCATCCCTTATTAATTTAAAGGGTTATAGTTCTAGAAGTACACTATCTTTTACTAAAGCTTGGAATAATACCTCGAAAAAATTACTTGAAAATATAAGAGCATTGCTCGAGTACATGTCAGGTTTCTTTATGAAAAAGGGGGTGCTCGGTATACTGCGAATATACCTAAAAACCAGTGGTGTAACGGAGAATATGAGCCCCCCCCCCTGCAAAATCAGGTTTTGTGCCCCAAGCCAGATCTTACGAAGGGTAAGTACTAGACGTCAGTCAGACTTTGCCCCCCCCACTCCCTCCCTCGATCTGGGGGTGTACGTTACGCCACTGCTAAAAACTTAAAAGTGCGACTTGAAATTACGTATGAGTGCGCGTTATACGCCGGATTTTACGAAAAGTATAATTATCTTCAAGGGGGAAAAAACGCTCAGCTGTTATTTCTCTCACCAATTTTTCCAAAATTAGATAATCCAAATCCCCATTAGTCATCGAAAAAATAATCTCTTAAGCGGATAATAACACTTTTTTTTAAAAAAAATAATTTTATCTCTCGAATCTCGCACATCCGCATCAAATCCGGCTCACCTGAGTGAGTGGGCGATAACTTGCCAAATGTGTCGCCAAGAGAGATCGCCAAGGCGATTTAGTAACCTTGCACTCTTGTAAGAAAATAGGGAACTAAGCAATCGTGAAGGGGGGAAGAAGAAAAAGAAAAAGAAGAAAGCAAACGATGTTGAGGCGAAAGGGGCGGAGCTTTCCCACGCGGCGGCACGCGCACTGCTGCCGACAGATGCCGCTATTATCTTCCTGATTGATTCGTATGTTCTCGGCTGACGTCACGTACTCGAAGCTAAGGAACTCGGGCTGCCGTGGGAAGATATCGCGACCAGACGTGTGGCCCAGGGCGTTATTCCTTTTCTTCTTTTGCGGCGTCGATGGCTCTTTGCTTTTATTGTGGGTTAATTTTAATGGTTACTGGGAAGTAGGGAGCGGTTACTTGGGAGGTTTTCGGAGAAGTGTGGCTGTGGTGCGGAGACTCTTTTAAGATTATTTGCGTTAGGCTATATTTCTAGTGGATGTGATGGACTTTATTGTTCCTCACGTTAACATTGGCTTATAGATAATACAAATGTTTTACAATACTAAATCATTCATTTTGTTCTTGAACATTTGGTAAAAAATATTGATGAGCTGTTGATCGTTGAGTTTAGTTCAATGTTTTTTAAGATTTGACGAAGTACATTATTTTTTTGAAATTTTTTTTAACTTAAAATAGACTTGTAATTTAAAAAAAATATGACTAGTGAAATTTTGTACCATTTACTCGTTACTTTGATATGCATCCACGTGTATCGTTCTGATGTCGTATGCAGTAAATTTTCTTTTTTTATTTAAAACTGTGACAATTAAGCCAATCCAGTGTTTCTCAAATTGTGGGGCACCCCCTCCCCCTAGGGGGCGTGATAACCATGCAAGGGAGGCGCGAGCATATTGGAAAGTCGAAAATAAAAGGTTTAAAAATTTATGAAAGGAAGCAAAACAAAATACATTCTGACCTAGCAAAAATAAAATACAGATTTATACTGATATAATATTCTTGTAAATGCATCAGTGCCGCACAATGTTATTTGATAATTAATTTATCAATACTAAGTTAGGAGCAAGATTAGTAATTATTAGAGACTCCCATGGGCTTGTCATATTCAAAATTTAATACTTATCTTGATAATTTGTACGGTTTAAAGTTAAAAATGTATTGTAGCTTTACGTCATAGCACGTTATTATTGAATTCAATGCATTGTTATTGTATGGAGGGGGGCACGATGAAAATTATGACTGAAAATTGGGTCACAAATGTTTAAAGTTTGAGAAGCGTTGAGCCAATCAATTGAATACATGGGATTCTTGAATATATTTATTAAAAACATATGCTTATAAAATGTATTAAATGCATGCAGTGGCGCACACTGAAATTTCTCAAGGAGCGGGATGGTCCAGGGTCGAAAATTCACCATTCTCGTATCATGCTCCAATATGCCGCCCAACACATTATTTTGATTTTGTCGATTTTCGGGAACAAAAAACAGTCAAAAATTAATTATTGAATAAATAGTTAGTATTAATTAATAAAATTAATTATTTATAACAAATACTTAAGAAATTTTGCGTACTAAATACATAAGATTATAACAATAAAAAAAAGATCAAGGCTTTGGTGGGGGTCCGGACCTGGGGAAACCCCTCCCCTTGTGTGCGCCACTGAATGCATATTATAAAAAAAAAATCCTAAAAGTAAAATTTAGAGTTGATTACGTTGAAATAATTCAGGCTGGTTTGAGCTCACCATATTGCCAGGTTGAGTTTGTTCATTAACGAAACATTCTGAGACAACATAAGCCAATCGGCTAACGATCGCGTGATTTTGAACCTCGTTCAAGTGACGACACCTGAACTGCCCCCCCCCCCTTCTAATCCTGCATGGCATCGTGAGGACTTTGAGACCCGACAGATTGAACACATATCAGCCTTTGTACGCAGTGGGTCTTTAAAGGTACCAGTACACAAGCCCATGAGTCAACGAGTCACGAGTTAGTGACACTATGGCTGCCTAAACTGTATAAAACCACTTTATCACATTTTTCGTGTCTGCATTTATGTATGTTTGTCATATTACTATATTTGTTGTCAATTCTTTTATCATACATGTGACTTACAGAATTCCAATTAGTAAACTGAATTTGTTATCATTAGACTTTAGCTTCTCTCTGTTTATTTCTTGTGATATAAACTTTACTCTGAAATGAGGTTTCCGGTTATGACTTATTTGGACTAATCATTAACTGCTTTGAATTGCAATTTAAGCATATCTTTAAGTTTTTTTTTTCTGGAGAGATCTTAGAATATACATGTGATGACGAAAAATATTTCAATAAGGAAATTTAATTTTTAATCATTGAATTTTAGTTTCTTTTCATTCTTTAGGTTTCTTTCTGCTACTTATTTGGACGAAACTTTCACTGCTGGGCAGTGGCACACACGGGAAGTTTTCAAGGGGTGGGGGGGGGGGAGTCCAGGGTTAAAAGTCCACCATTCTCGTATCATACCCCGATACATTACCAAACATATTCTTTCGATTTTATCGATTGTTGTGAACAAAAAACATTTAAAAATAGATTATTGAATAAATAATTAGCATTATTTAATAAAATGAATTACTAATTATAAATACTTAATTTGATCACACCAGAATTACCATTATTTTATGTACTATATACATAAGAAATACAATCAATCAAAAAAAAATCAAGGGGGATGTGGAGGGGGGGGAGGGAGGTCCAGACCCGTGAACTCACTCCCCCTTATGTGCGCCATTGCGTCTGTAATGACGTTTACTGACAATATGACATGCTCTATCTTATTTCAGACTTCAGAACAGTGCCAATTTAAGTTCATTTCGAGGGGCGCAGAAGATCTACAGGCCCCCTTGGCACAAGCGGATAGAAATTTATAACCAAAAATCTGGTTAAGTCCAGCTTATCCAGACCCTTCAAGGCCCTCCGGGCCCCTGAGCTCCCGCCCCAAGCACCCAGTGGATAGATCGGCAATGCTTCAGGATGATCTGTAGCTTTGCACAATGCAACTTCGTGAAAGATAATACGTTAACATAAAGGATAAATGAAAAAAAAAGGCTTTTTTTATTGGGTCATTTATATCAGTTCAAGAATTATTCTGTGACTTCGGTAAGCCAGTGGTTAAGGTAACGGACGCGTGACCGGCGTGTCATGAGTTCGAGTCTAGTACCGCTGAAGACCCGGAGTGCAGGGGGCGATACACGTTAAATCTATCCGGGTTCTACACGTCTTCCCGATGGTGTGTGAAAGTTAGGAGAGGGAGGTGCCAACTCAGGTGTCGTTTCCGTCACTTGACCATTTTAAAATTACGAGGTCCGTCGCCAAAAAACCTCGAGCAGCTGAATAGTGCGACGTTAATGTTCACTTACTTACTCAAGAATTATTTTGCATTATTTATCTTCTCCCAAAACTACAAACAATCCTAATAATTACATATAGTGCGATTACTATTGTGTCAAATACAATACTACATTTTTACACACGACGAGTAAAAGGAAAATTCCATTAAAAAACGGTATTCCTACATTACTTCATATGTGTGTGATCATTAATAATATATTAAATTACTATTATTCTTACTTGTTGATTAACTATAAACAAAACAAAAAAAAAATAGTTGGACAATACAGGACGAAATAGAATAGCCACAGTAATACAATAGTAAACTCTTGGGTTTATTATTACTTCCAAATATTTGTATATTATACTCAGTTAAAAACTATTTAATTACGATAAGTAATAAATATAAGATTAGTTTTCTCATTAAGAAACATATATATGTTGAATATGAAATGAAAATGGAACAGCTGCTGAATTTTTAAACTCAGCCTTGTTTTTCCTCTCTTTTTTCAACCGTCTTTAAGGGTTACCTGCATATTTATGTATCTAATGTCCGTGTCACACATCCATTACCTGCATCGAAGAAACGCCAATGCATGCAATTGACGCAAGAACAAAAACCTTCGAAAAACATAGAAAAACATTGGCGCTTGCGCAACGATAACAGCACGACGCAACAGAATGTTGAAAACGATGACGATTGTCCTGATGAAGCGTGCGCTCATCTCTGGGATCAGCAAAGGGCATGGGAAAAATCGGGAGGATGACGGACGGATTGTTTGAATCGGAAGGCGATGAAAAATGGTCCAGTGAAAACTGATGAGAGATGCGAGGTCGAGATGCTTTGGTTTCAAGGAACGGAGCTGATTCCACGACATTATTTTTGGACTTGGCGCTTTGGCGTACATTCGAAACGCAGGGAGAATCAGAATATTTAAACAACTCTAAAAATTTGGAACACTTTATATATGTATGCAAATTAATCTGATTGTTTTGAAAATTATTTTTGGGGACGATAAGAAATATCAAGTTCTGAAAAAATTCGTTATTCTTATGTAAGGCGAGTGTAGGATGTACTGAAATTTTTCCGAATATTAAAAGCAATTCTTGTTGTTGAAATTGAGCATGTATTTATGATGGGGTAAATAACAATAAAGACAGAAAAGGTGGTAAGCTTATAATTTCAGAAAAATAATTAAAAAGTGAAAAAATATCGTTGATGTAGTGCATGGAATTAAAACTCAGTTATCATGAAACCATACTAAGTATAAAGGAGAATGTTTATTTTTTTAAAATTATAATATAGAGGCATTCCATTGTATGGCACTTCAGTGAAAGTTCCTGAATTCCATGCATAAAGGTTTAGTATAATCATTCAGGCAATAAAAATTAAGCAAATTTACATATTGCCACATGCACCTGTAATTCTATTACTAGAGGAGAAAAGTAGTACATACACACGTATGTTTTCAAAAATAAACTGCATTATATAGACCTGTTTCTTTATTCATTGATAAAAATGCATAATTAGAAGAAAACAAATTAACTAAGGATACGTATGTTCTTTATTTTTTTTGAATAATAATAATAATAACAAGTCAACGAGCGAAATTTGTAGCAAACAAGTATCACAAAATGTTTAATAATTGTACCCGAGCCATAATTCTTACAGAAAAAAAATTGGTTTTTCATCTCACTTTTTTGCACTTATAAAGATTGCATAAAACATTATATTTTTTTTTGTCAAAATTTTTTAAATATATATACATATATCCAGGGACGCGCACGCGCACACAAGAATTTTTCAAGGGGGGTGCAGGGTCTAAAGTCCGCCGTTCTCGCATCATGCTCCAATACGCCACCCAATATATTCTTTTAATTTTGTCAGTTTTCGGAAACAAAAAAAAATGTGAAAAATTAATTATTGAATTAAGTATTAGCTTTAATTAATAAAATGAATTATTAATGACAAATACTTCATTAAATTTTACATACTATATACATAGGAATCAATGGTAATCAATGGTGCGGCCGGAAAAAAAAATCGCACATAGCACGAGGCTTATGGTGCGTATTTGCTGGTCAGGACGCGGAGACACCTACTGCACCCCCCTCCTAACACCACACCAAGGACGTTGAGCTCTCGACAATTAACGTGCATCGCTCCCTACACGGGATCTTCAGTGGTACTAGATCGCCCATACTGCGCCATGATCCAGCCACTCGCCCCGCGCCGCCCCCCGTGACCCCCTCTCCCTTGTGTGCGCCACTGACTACATCTGTTATAGAGAATGAAATCTGCTGTAAAAGAAAAAAAGAAGGAAATCTTTAAAGCCAAGTAATTTAAAAGCTTAAAATACCTCAAGGAAGCTTTAAAAATGCTTACAATTTAATATTGAAAACTTTTGGAACTAAAAATGCTTTTTTTTTTGAGTAAATTGTATCTTTTTAAATTTAAGATTTTTCAAACGTTTTATACACACACGCTGCTAAACTTATGCACTGAATGAGTTAAAGTATTTTCATTGACACAATAAATACCTAAAAAATGGTTACACATATATTATTTTCTGCTTTGTGTCTATCAAGGTGTTTATGTACACAATACTGGAAGTTCAGCATTTTTAATGAGGGATAATCAACTTGAATCTGGAATTGACAAGTACACACATGCTCAATTAGAAAAAAACATGGCACGAGATATTTTAAAATTCTTCGTACATATGCCGCCAGCTGGACTTCAACCTCATGATCATAACACGACTTAACACGAAAACAGCAGGTTTGAACACGTTTGGTCTATCTTTAAGAAGGACGAATGTGGTTGAGTCAACTCTTAAAGAAATAGTTTTTTTTAAAATTTGTTTGATCAACTAATCTTTTAAAAATTATTTCTTTTTATTGATATTATTTCTGATTTCATACCAATACTTATTTCATTTTCTGATTGCATAAACCGAGCAATGATAAAAAATAAAATTGATTGTTTCTTGCCGAACAATCGTAGATGATACTAAAATCAAACATAAGAAAATAATCGGAAATTTTATTTAATAGAAATGTTAAATAAAATAATATAAAGATTTATAAAGAAAAAAGTTATTACTTAAGCCAGCGCATCTCAAACCGTGGGGCATCTTCCTGGGTTTGGGTGATAACTCTACTAGGGGAGCGCGAGCATATTGGAAAGTCGAAAGCAAAAGATTATTTAAAAAATTAATTAATTTAATTAATTAATCTTAAAAAGTTGAATTCAACTGAAGGGAAACACCCAGAACGAGGGGATCCTCTCTACCTTCCAGCGCTTTTTCGAAAAATCTGCTTACATTATAAATCATGATGTTATAGATTTCTCCAGTAATTTTTAGAAGTATCCATATGGTAGCCAAGTCACCAAAAAATGATGCCAACTTGACCTGCATCACCAAGTTTTCATTGAAACGCAATTATAATGTAAGGAACAGCGTTGCTTGTGAATATTACAATTTTTATCATGAAATAAGTACAACAGTAAGTAATATTAACGCGTAAAAAATTCCAGATGTAAAATAATACATAGAAATTATAGTTTTACAATTTGAGCAATGAGTATAAATTTGTACAATGTGGCTGGTCTACCATTAGGTGGATAGGGTGTACTCATCTATATACTATGCATATGTATGTGTCAGTCATCAGCTTAGGCTTCATACTCGTCACTTGTCAATGATTCAATAACCTGTTAGTGATTTCAACAACGATAAATTAATGAAACATTCAATTAATTATGCACTGTAGTTATAAAGCAATACTAAAAGGAGCAAAAAAAAAAACAACTTTGGAATGTAATAAAAGTGTGTTAATGAAAATTGGTGGAAAAAATACTTATGTTTTAAAAATACAAAAATGGAGGCGCGGGGTATCGATCCCCGTACCTCTCGCATGCTAAGCGAGCGCTCTACCATCTGAGCTACGCCCCCGGACAACACCTTGATTATTGTAAACAAACTGAACTTAACTCTTGAATAAGATCGTACAGTAAATAGGTCGATGAAAAGGGTTGCAGGAGAAACAAGAATCATGTGGAATAGATGCCGTAGAATGTTCAAAGCAAATAGAAATTGTGTGTGTGTGTGGAAGTTATTTACATAGAATGGAATGTGTTATTATTGAAATAATATTATCAGCTAAACAACATGGAGGTAGATGTTAACTTTCGCTCTGAAATATATTTTAATTATATCCAGGGCAATTTATCTGTTAAATCAGCGTTTCTCAAACTGTGCGGAGCGTCCCCCCCCCCAGGGGGCGTCATAACTCTATGAGGGAGACACGAGCATATTGAAAAGTCGTAAACAAAAGATTATTTAAAAATATGAATTTATTGAAAGTATACAAACAAAATACATTCTGACATAATAAAAAAATAAAAAAATACACATTTACACTGATATAACACACTTATAAATGCATCAGTACTGCACGATGTATTTTATAATTAATTTAACAATACTAAGTTAAGAACAAGTTTAATAATTACCAATGTCCCCATAGGCTTGTCATATGTAAAATTATACAGACAAATTAACACTTATCTTGATTATTTGTATGGTTTATAATTAATCCCTTAACTTCCGATTAAAAGTTAACGCGATTCGCTCTCGAATGCCTCCATTTTCCATGTAGATGCGTGTATGTGATGCATTGGGGGGGGGGGGAGAAAGCAATAAAAATAAACAAATTTTCTGAAATAAGTAAATTCTTCGCAAACACACGCACTGTCAAGGTTCTTTTATTGCATTCCAAAACCTTCGGAATAATTTTATGGATAGTAGTGCACAGAAAAGATCATCCTTCGGAAATACATATGTATACATCCGGGGCATTTAACGCTTTGGATGAGCGAGACGTTTATACAAGCCGGTGGCACTTAAGAGGTAAAAGCTTTATTGTGTAGCTTATGTGCTTGTGTAGCATAGTACTTTGGAATTCAGTAGATTGTTATTGTATGGAGGGAGGGGCGTGAAAATTATGATTGAATATTGGGCCGCAAATAGTGAAAGTCCGGTCGAAAGTCCACTATTCTCGTATCATGCTCCAATACGCCGCCCAATATATTCTTTTGATTTTGACGATTTTC
>BMAO01036581.1:0-128110 GCA_019973975.1 Trichonephila clavata | reverse complement strand
TCCCTCCAAGAGTCTGGCCTTCCTCCTTTCTCTCTTTCAGTGTAGAAAGGTCTACTTTTCCTGAAATTGCAAACACCCCCCCCCCCCTTCCGAAGAAACAGCAGATTCCGTCCGTCCACGTTTATTTCTCACCTCCACTCCATCGCGTCTATTCGCAACTATATCCCTACTACCATTTACATTTCCTGATTTCGATCCTTTACGACAACCCCATCACTCTCGATTGCACCAATGTCTACTGCGCATCATCCAACCTGACTGATGTCACTGCACCCATGATCACTACTAATGTCACTTTCCGACTCGGCAACACTGTCTTCTCTTTGATGGTAAATTCTCACCTGGTCCACATTAACCGTTATTCTTTTACCAAATTTTAATATTACTAAATTATTATTATTTTTTACACTCAGAACTTTATATGGGCCCTCAAACTTTGGCATAAATTTACCTACTATTTTTTTACATTTTGAACTTAACGGGTGAGTTTGAACTAATACTAGATCATCAACTTTCACATTATTTTCACGCCTCTTTTTATTATAATATTTCGCCCACTTCTCTTGCTGGCGCTTTGTATGAACTCTAGCCTCCTCAAACAACCTTTCTATGTTCCCACAAACTAAATCTGATCCATCAGTTACCATAACTAAATTCTGAAAAGGGGTGATTAAATTTCGACCTAAAAATAATTCCGCCGGTGTTTTACCCGTTGTCTCATGTACTGCTGTCCTAATCGCATAACCGAACTCTTGCAGAAATTGATCCCAGTTAGTGTGATTATCCGCGACAAAAACTCGAAATCATTTTTAAAAGAGTGCGATTAACTCTTTCTGTTGATTAGCTTGTGGACGATATACCACAGTTTTAACGTGTTTTATGTTCAACCTGCGACATACTTGCTCAAAAACTTCGGATATCATTTGGGGGCCATTGTCGTAATTAACTTTGCAGGAGCTCCATAACGCGCAATATAATTCTCAAAAAATGCATTGGCGATTGCTTTAGCGAAGCTTTCCTTAAGGGAACTATTTCAACCCATTTAGAAAAATTATCTGTAATTACTAAAATAAATCTATAGCGTTCTGGACTAGTTGCAGGTATGGGCCTAACAAATCTAAAGACACGATTTCATTCGGAAAATTCGTTATTATCGGAATTAATTGACCAGCTGGTAATCCGTTTTTATAATTGACTTTTTGGCATTGGTCGCAGGTTGCTACATATTTATAAATGTATTTCCTCATGTACGGGAAATAACACGCGTCTTTTAATTTTAAGTAGGTTTTCTTTTTGCCTAAATGACCTGCCATCGGCGAGTCATGAAATTCTCGCATAACATCTTTACGTAATGTTTTAGGTATAAATACCCTTAATTCACCTAGTGTGGTTGTATATTTTGCATAATATAGCAAACCGTCAACGATTTTAAAGTCATTGGACCAATTTCTGCAGATTGATTCATTAACGGAACTATCGTCCGGATTTTCCAAATACTTCATTATGTGCCCTAGTTCCGGGTCATTTCTCTGTTCCTCTCTCAACTGTTCTCTAGAAGATAATACTAACGATCTAATCACCGCACAAGACACCTTTGGTTCTTCATTACTTTCTAACGGGTTTCTAGACAACATATCAGCCACTAAATTTTGCGTACCTGGGCGATGTTCCCATTCTACATTAAATTTCGCCAACTTTTGTTTTTTCCCTGCCTTTAACTTAGTCCTTAATAAATCTATCCGTTCCGGTTCGTACAAAATTGCCAATTTCTCAATTTGTGAATCCGGAATGATTAACGATTTTTTAACAAAATCAAAAGTAATCCCTGCATGTGACATAAAATCAACACCTATGATGCATGGATCTTGCATCCCAGCAATTACATGAAATTTCCACAACTTCGAAAATTCTCTTATTTTAATTCTCAACTCAACTGTGCCTAAATTTCTGCATTGTGACCCTTGAGTTGTAACTACTTCAGTTAACGATTTTTTAATAGGACAGAAAGAAAAATATGATCGGGTATGTTTTTTCTGAAATAAATGACTTTTCCGCACCTGTATCCCAGAGCCCTTTTAGAAATGTTTCATGCAAAAGAATCGGTACATACGGAAGCTCAACTGGTGATAATTGCAATGAATTAATTTTAATTTTAATAGGAGGATTTGACTTAACTAGCGATCGTTTACCTCCCGCAACACGATCGCTTAGAAGTTTAAATTGGCATTTCTTTGCCTTTCGCTGTTGCAATCAACACGCCTCCAATTCTGCTTTGCCGAACCATCATTAGGACCCTTCCTAACCACCATCCTACGGTTCTGATACCGGTCTGTTCTCTGATTTGGCTGATTGTAGCGATTTCCACCCTCGAATCCTTGATTTTGATAATTACGACGAGAAAAATTATTCGCACCCCTGCTAGTCCTCTTTGATCATTTTGACTATTTCCGACCCAGTATCTCTCCAATTTCTATTATTCCTTCTTTCCTCAGGATTCCTACTCACATCCCAACTTCGTCTAGCAAAATTATTACTCGAACCCTGGTTTTCCCTGCAGCTATGACGTTCCTCATACCGGTCTACCAACTCTATCAATTGAGCTTTCGTTGTGGGGTTTCGAACTTCTAAATAATCCATTATTTGGGGTTCTAGTCGCATTACTATGTGATCAATTAATTTTAACTCATCATAATTCAAATTCAGAGTTTTATGAATTTTTAACAGCTGAAAAATAAAGTCTGACGGGGCTTGACCTCTCCGTTGTTTTGTTGAAAAAAACTGAGCTTCTAGCTCTGATTTATTCCGTATTACCGGAAAACTATCTGATAATTTCTTTTTAAGTGTTGCAAATGCAGTCGCTTCTTCATTTACACACTCGAACCCAATTACCTCAAACCAGTCTAACGCTCTCCCAATTAAATGACCTTTTAAATATGCACATGATAGATTCGCCGGTATTTCATAGTAGGCTATATTGTCGTCAATATTATTGATAAACTCAGACACATCTTCTTTACCCGAAAAAAATAACTCCGGCAAAACTCTAAATCCTGCACCTGCTCTTAATTCCGGTATTTCGTTTGGGCGCCAGTGTCGTAGTCTCTCACTACCCCTATGGTTATTAACCCACATTTGCACATTATCTAAATTTGGGTATGTTGGATTCATAATTAATAACTACGTAAATAATAAATCACTATTATTTATTAATCCTTATGATAGAAATACACAAATATTAATCAAACTTTAAGAACAACAAATTATAGTGGAGTGAGATCAGAATTCAATTATGAACGACGGAACACTAACTGATACCACGGGGAATAACGCATACAATCAAACTACGCATTTAAATCTAATATATAAAAATCACAGACCTGATATCTCTTTAAGACTGGATTCTTGAATACTTGAAGAATCTATAGAGCGGTTACAATCCTTGATATCTTCAGTTACGCCCGAACCGAATTAATGGATCTTTTTCAATAATTTTCCTTCAGCTAACAAACTTCACTTAGTTAAACTAATCTCCTAGAACCACCTTCTTAATCAATTTCGTAGTTAACTCCTCTATCAAAACACGTAGTCATCCTCATCTCTTCATTTCATTTCTCCCTTTTATATCTCTTTCGAACTCGCTAAACCCGAAACTATCTTATTTGCATAAGTCACACTTTTAGCTCTCAGCGGGGATTGGTTAAAATAAATACAATTTAAAAGACTTTGAGAGAAGGTTAGTGAAACGCGTAAGCACCCGTCACACGTTTTTGAATTGGCAATAGATCGGGAGAAAAAGTAGGCCAAGGAAGCAATTGAAACTGATGGATTAACTCTGGAACATTGAGTGCCAAATGTGGTTGCGTATTTTCCTGTTGGAACTTCACTTAATGCAAAGCGCTGAATGTATGGGAGGACCACGGGCTCCAACACCCCAGATATGTAGCGCTGGCTGCTCAGTATACCGGAAATAAATGCTAGAGGGGTGCGGCAGGGAAATCCAATACCTCTTCAACCCTTAATACCAGGTGCAAAAACCAGTGTGGCGATGTAAAACGCAACAGTTCTGCAGCGTCTTACCACAGTGTCTCCAAATGACCATCATAAATTTGCAGTCAGTAAACACAATATCGTTCTATTCCGTGGTCCCTATTCACCCGCTCATCGCATCATTGTCGGCGCAAAAACCTGTGGTTTCAAATCAAGGGTAAATGAACCAGTGGACTCGTTGTGGAAATTCAACTGTACTGCAAAAGGCATCGAATGGTACGAAGGGATACCGAATGATGCGTAATAGACTGAATCTGTTGTACTATGGTTCTTGATGTGGCTGAGCGATCCATCACTGCCATGCGCACAATCCGCATGTCATCACGGTGAGCAGTGGGGCAAAGATTTGGATGTTATCGCCTCCGTCGGTTTGTTCCGACGAATCGTTTCCTCATTCTTCCAGCGATGACAGATTCACATCACAGTTGCTTTGTTTGGTCCAACACGTTGACCTATTTTTGAAGAATAATCCGTAATCTGTATAGGCTACTATTCTTCTTCGTTCAAATTCAGAAACCTATCCAAAAGACACCTGATGTCTTTCAAAAACGCATAGGTAAACAGATTACGCGAAAAAAATTCCGTACTTTCAATCGTTAGTACATTCTTCCCTTGTATAGCACTTATGGGTGGCACTACGGTCTTACGTGATGTGCGTCTCAGCAATAATATATATATGTGAATGATTTGCATATTTTATGCATCAATATGTATATTCAGTGAACGCGTGATGTAAATTTTGCATGGTTTTTGTGTGCTTTCTTCAAGGTGTTGCATTTTGTGAATCCAGCGGTGTATAAAATTATGAATGTCATCTGTTGCATCATCATTCGCATATTATATCCAACACTCGACTTAACCATTAAAAAATCTACATAAGTCTATAGTCATAATTAGTAAAAATCTAATTGTAATTGAATGTATTTAATGAAGAGGAATTGATGAAAATGTAATAGAATATTTGTTTTTATTATTATAAATATATATTTTAAAAGAAAGCTATTTGGATATTCACTTTATAATAAGCAGTATATATATATATATATATATACTCATTAAAAACACACACACTCACAAGCAAATAAAATATTTGGATCTTAATAAAGATTAGATATATGGCAAGAACATTATATTATTAAATTGGAAAATGTTTTGTCGATTTATAAGTAAATTCTTCTTTTCCTGAACGCCTTTTCCGCTGTGCTCATTTCCGTGTTGTACTGTCCTTCTTAGATCATGGCGAAAGGGATTCCAAATGTAATATGCAGCAGTATGTCACATAAATGAATAGCGGAAAGTATACATTTCTGAAATGAATGTTGGAACTAAATAAACGCCTAATGTTATGCAGTGGAAGTAATTTTAGTCTTTCCTTCAGATTTTACATTAAGGCTTTTATAGAAAACATTTTTTTGCCCAATTCGTTTCTGCTTGGTTGTGAAAAAAAATATTTGAGGAATAGCTTTATGATACAATAAGTGTAGAACTGTGATAAAAAGAAGTTAAACAATATACTTTGAAACAGTTTGATACAGGTAATACTCATTTTAGATTATCAATTTTGAAAGAGTATTTAAATATAAATGAATTTCTACATTAATAAATCGTTATTTCTAAGATATCAATTATTTCTGGTAAATGTAATACATATATATATATATATATATATATATATACACTGGTGTGTATGTCCAAAAGTTAAGCATTAATCGTAAAATGCGAAAAACAGGGTGTATATAATATATTCGTAAAATTATTCCAAATTTCTTGCAGATATTAATTGGGTGAAGAAGAAACATTGGGTTTATGCAAAACTTTTCAGTCGACTACGTCCTGCGCGAAACACCGTCGCACGTCGGAACGCGGAGAAATCGATTCACGCAGCATAGGCAGTTCAGACAAGTTTCGTGCAACTGCTGTGCGAAGGAAAGTTGTTAACCATCAAACAAGGTGAATGAAGGTTTACGAAAGGAAGAATCGTTAGAATGCTGGAATTCTCTCAATCACAAACCGAAGTGTCTCGAATTCTGAATGTGGACCAGTCTGTGATCTCAAGACTGTAGCAGAGGTTTCAAAGAACGGGACATGTTACCCGACAACCAGTATCATGTCGACCAAGAGTCACAACCCCTCGCCAAGACCGATATCTGGTAATAATTAAACGACGTCACAGGGGCAGTACTGCCAGAGCACTGGGTTCGGCGCTCATAGTCACCACCGGAATACGATTTTCGAGACAAACTGCTCACAGGAGACTCAATCATGCTGGCCTGTATGCCAGAAGACTAGCAGTTTGAATTCCCCTCACGTCTGTGCATAAACGCACACGTTTGAACTGGAGTTTTAAATATCAACATTAGAGTGTAGGAGAGTGGGCCAATGTGATATTCAATGATGAGTCTCGGTTTAGTCTGAGTAGTGATTCTCAGCGGGTAACGATATGGAGAGAACGTGGAACACGTTTTGAACCAAGAAAAATAACGGAAAGATACCATTTTCCATCAAGGGGAGCAATGGTATGGGCAGGCATAATGATGGACTACCACACAGACCTCCATTTCTTTGATACGGGGTCTGTGACTGCTCAAAGATACAGAGACGAAGTTCTTGAGCCTTATGTTCACTTGTGCTGTCGGTCCTGACTTCATAGTCATGGATGATAATGCGCCATGTCACCGAGCGGTGTTGATTGATGACTTCCTTGAAATGGAAAGCATACAGCGCATGTCGTGGCCAGCAAACTCCCCTGATTTAAATCCTATCGAGCATGTATGGGTCAAATTGCAGCTTTTTCGCACCCACCAAGCTCCGTTACACACCTGAAAAGAGCTCTCCAAGAAGCTTGGAACCATTTGAGCCCGCAACTCATTTATCATCTCATAGCAAGTATGGTAAATTGCTGTGTAGCGTGCCTGGCTGTCAGAGGTGACCACAAGCCTTAGACTGCAGAATCAGTATTTTATTTAATGTTTTCTTTCATTTTTTCTTTGAAGTGTGAATCCTTGCTGTGCTCAGTTTTCTTTCAAACTGCTACTTCGGATAATAAAATTAATTAGTATCATTCTTTTGATTTGCTTCCTTATTTTATAACCATTTTACACTCGCATATCACGTTTCCCGCCATTCTGATTTACAGTTCCTTCTTTATTCACATAATTATAAATTATACGTAACTTTTGGACACCAATATATATATATATATATATATATATATATACTTTTTTCATAATTTATCAATTATTTAATGAATTAATATTAGTAACATAAATTATGATATAAAAGTTTTTACTATACTCATGACTAAAAATATTTTTACCAAAGTAACACTTTCGGAACATTTAGATTTCTAACGCATAAACATTAATCTATCCTCTTTGAAGAAACATACAATTGCTGTTGTTCGAATCTAGAAAGGACACAAAAAATACAAAGAACCTGAATATTTGAAAAAAATTAGAATGAGGTCCTTTACTTCCAAGGCACTTAATTCAGGCTCACAATGCAATGAGAAAATTTATGAAAAGAGATATATTGATAAACATTAATGGTTAAATTAAAGAAAATTTGCTTATTAACAAAATTTTCAAAAATATTTATAATAGGTAAAACAAAAACTTTCAAACAAGGAAGAAAAAAAATTTGTGTTGATTGTGCAAGCGTACACGGATGGAGATTTTCTACATTTTGAGAAAAAAATACTCGTACTTGCAAACGTTTTTCAATTCTCACGCTTCATTCGTTCATACATCTTGGCTACATTCATAGTGTTTTCAAGGCATACGAAGAAACTCCTAAGCAAAAGAAGTCAAATGAGGAGCAGTTGGATAGAAGAATGAGGTGATGA
The DNA here is from genome assembly GCA_019973975.1 of Trichonephila clavata. Classification (NCBI taxonomy): domain Eukaryota; kingdom Metazoa; phylum Arthropoda; class Arachnida; order Araneae; family Nephilidae; genus Trichonephila; species Trichonephila clavata. Next base: position 120,219 of record BMAO01036581.1, on the reverse strand, counting down.
ATCTTTGTGAGATTTGAGGTGGTGCAGTATCTTGTGCAGAATTCTAGAGATTTTAATATAACATTTACTTATGTCTGCAACTTATGAATTCAATTGAATGAGACCGAAATATCACAGAAAAATTCCACAAGGAAGGTCGTCCAAAAACAAGAGCGAGCAATGGAGATTGATCAACTTTATATGGCTAAAAGAACTTCAGTTTCCAAAGTTATACGGCTTCTGGATGATTACATGGGATAAGAGGACCTACAGCATATGTTCCGCTCGAGAGAACTCTTTAATGCTGCTTTAGCATGATGCTTAGAACTTCCACATTGTAGCAGAGATCAGTGAAATACTGTTTTATTCACGCTGAGTCCGAATTCAACCGAACCACTTCTTCTCGATAGCCACTATGTATCCTTCAACAAACGAGAACAAGAACGGTAGCAAAGCCTTGGTTTGAAGATCTGAATAGGCATCGTACTGGAAGATTGCACAGACTAGTAATGGAGAAGTTTTTGACAGAAACACTCTAGTGTGTGAAGTATAAATCGTAAATACTCAGTTTCTGTGTTTACATTTTTAAGGCTACCTCTGAAGATAATTTCATTCTAGTGAGCAACAAACTTTTCTATAGAGCGCTTAAATAAACGACGCATTTTAGGAATGGGGGGTTGTTGGATTGCGAATGGATTGGCGAACCAAATCTCTAGAACTTAGTTTGACAGAATGTATTTCAGATGTTCTTAAAATGGTAATTGTAAATCAATTTCCTCTCCCATAACTATTCAGAGATTAAACAAAGTTAAGGTGAAAGATTGAAACTTACTGCCATAGTATTTCACTGTATCATTTTCAGCAGGAGTTGACATAATGAAAACTATCTACTATACATCCAATTACGGTATCTGACTGGGTTCGAAGACAATTTTCAAAAATATGACTTAAATAATTATCTAATTGTTATTTTTAAGCAAGTACGTTGCAAAACAATAAAAGTACAGCTAAAAGAATTTTTTGAAAAATTATTTTCAAAATATTGAAAAATTTGAACCAAAATATTACAAAAATTGGCTCTTTTGGAAAAAAACTCTAAAAAAATGTATTACAAAAACAAATAAAAATTTTGCATGAATACAATTATTCAATGTTTAACTATGCTGTCAATTAAAAAAACTCAAGTTTTATAATAAAATTATGAAATACATATGTACGACATAAAAAACACAAAATTTTTTTGAAAAAAACCTTTTTTCATATAAAATTACATTAAAAAATAACTTAATTTAAAAATTATCCTTAGCTTATATCAGAAAGCTTTTTAAACTATGACTTGAGTAATTATTTAATTGTTATATTTTAAAATAAATATGCTGCGAAACTGTAAAAATACAGCAAAAATAATTTTTGAAGAATTATTTTTTAAATTCAGAAATCTGAATAAAAGTATTACAAAAATTTGCTCTTTTTTTTACAACTCTAAAAAAATATGCATTACAAATCAAATAAATTTGTATGGTAACACAATTATTCAATGGATGAATTGCAATGTGAAAATAGGTGTATAAGTTAAAATAATATAAAAATGCAATAATTATATTACATGCGCATAATCTTATATATGTAAGCTTTAAACCACAAATTGGAACAGAAACAAGAATTAAGGTACCCGACTGGTTTAAAATCATAATTTTTTTCAAAAATTTTTTCAAATTTATTTTTAGTCTATTTTTGTAGCCAATTTAAAATGTTTTTTAAACATTTTACTTTTGACTCTTTGTCAAGTAGAAAAAATGTTACAGCTGTTTTTGTGTGGGGGTAGTAAACCCAAATCGAAACTGGAAATTTAAATCCGCAATTGGAAGTTTGAGTTTTGGTTGATTTTCTCTGAACCCAGTGAGATACCTTAATTTTGAGATAATGAACTGAAAGCTATGTTTTCCTAATATTGAACTTAGTGTATTTTATGAGATGTTCATTTTATCAAAAAAAGAAATGTAAATCCATATTATGAGGATATTTCATGATTGATTTCATACTTTCATCCAATACTCATCCAAAACTTTCTATATTTTCGACTCTATTTTCAACCTAATTTACAACGCCCTACTCCCTATAAAATAAAAATATATTTAATGCTGCAAAAATGTACTAGGACGCTAAACCTACAATATGATTTTAATTATAAAACATACAAATTAACATTTAATTACAGTTAATTTTAATTACATTTGTTACTCTTAAGTAATGGGATATTATGCTACTTTTATTTTCTAATTTTAAAAATGGAACAGATTGCAAAAGATATTTCAATTAAATTAAGTATTTATTTTCTCAATCATTCAATTCTAAAAGTACAAATTTAATTAGAAAAATAAACTAGTCTGTTGCTCTTCCTATCTTTATCCTAGTATGTTGTTCTCTATCCGTCACATCCGTCTGTTGATATCTATCCGTTAGGTTTCATACTGTCTGTTGGCAACAGACAGTATGAAACCTAATTAACTTAAATAACATTTGGAAATGCTTCATAGTGAATACGTTAACACAAACTTCGATGACAAAATTTGCGTGACAAAATTTTTTTAATTCAGCTTCATGAGACATCAGAGAGCAATAAAGCTGCGCATTTTATTGCGTATGTTCAATTTTGTGATTGAATACCAGCAGTAGAACTATAATGCCCTTTGTTTTCTTAAAACAATAAAACTCAAAGCCTGAGTAATTTTATGAAAAATATATATATTTTTTATTGAGAACATTTATAAACCCCGTTCACCACACAATGTATCACACGGGGACTTACAGCATAAAGAAGGTTAGATTACGACACAAACATCCATGCCTTCTCCGGGTTTCGAACCCAGTCTTTGCGGCATCGCAGTCAGAGTCACTAACCACTCTATCGGATGGGTAGCAAAAATATATTTGAAATGATTAAAAAAAGGACGCACATATAGAGTGGAAAAATTTTGTTGGAATCTGAACCAATGGTGCTTATACCATAATAGGAAAATTCCAAAGTGTACAAGCACTGTCAAACAAAAATCTCCACTATGCATCTGGACACATTACATGATCCACAGAGAAGTTCTGGATTTCAAGGAAATTAGACCTAGACTGAATGTTATGTTAACAGTTCTGACTGTAATAAATTATATAAAAATGAGACTCTTAAAATCAAGAATCTTTTCTGGACATTATAAACGGATGCAGTATATTTATAATTGCATTTTTTACTAGGCAAGATGGCCTAAATTCTAATAATGCACATTCCCTTGGAAAATTTTGCTCTGCAAGACAAGTCCTTGGGAGCCCCTAGTAATTATTAAGAGTAGTCGGTACCCTCTATCCCGCTAATACTAAATTGAGCATTTTTATGTACCTTTTTCTCAGAAACAATTAAATGTAAAGACTTAAAAATTTTTCTGTATATTAATTAGACTTTTATTTAAGCTGATTGGAAGCTTTTTCAAATATATTGTTTAGTTTTTTCAAAAACATTCATCGCAACAGTATCACTATGAATTTTTTGAAAAATGTCATTTTTTTTCAAGTTAACTGACTTTTACAAAATTATTTTGGGAATATCAATAAAAACTCTGTTCAATATATAATTAGATATCAGTAATATTCAGTGAAGATTGCAAGTGCTTCCGTTGAATAGGTTCTGAGAAAAAGGTACACGTCTTTTTAAAAACACCGTTTTGATGTAATTGCATTTTAATTATAAAATGTCACTTCATCAAAAAAATTATGAACTACAATCTGTATTTGAACTATTTTTTTAAATATTAGCTTATTCTCAATAACTTTTAAGTATTTTTAATTATTTCTTTTACTTAGATTTCTCAGAAAATACATATATAGCATTTTTCACTTTTACTTAATCTATCGAGATATTTTATAGTATTTGCATCCTTTTTCTCAAATTATGCATCAATTTTTGAAGAATTTTCTGTTCTGATACATTATTGTCATCCAAGTTGATTATAAATCATTATAAATATAATGTGAAAATGTGTCAATACATGAAAATATGACTTTGGTAATACATCATTATACGACATTTCGAAAAGTTTCATTAGTGTTTTATAAATTCACATGTAAACACAATTTCTTCAAGTATCAGAATGAAAAGGATTCTTAAAATATTACATAAATGGACAAAACAACAACAAGAAAACTGATTTTATGTTTTTAAACATGATATTTATGCATTTGTATGTATGTAAACAGCTTCTTGCAACGACAAATGGTATTGCACATCTGAATAATCTCTAGGTACCATTTATTGAGAAACTTTGGAACATTTAAGTTTAAAAACTTGTCTTTACAATAAAGAAACATTTATATGTATGCTGAAGTGATATTTTTTTCAAATATATTTATCTTTTTTTCAAAAAAAAACTTTTATTTATCATCACTGAATTTATTCAAATTTGTGTCATGACATGTCTCTTTAGCTAAATGTTTTGCAATGCTTCCAAAATATCACTTCAGTATGCACAAGTATACAAAATGTAAGCTTCCAGTGTACTCACATAGAGTAAATTTAGAAGAATTTCACTATATAAACACAATATAAAAAAACATAATTTGTAGAACAGTAATTTTTATAAAAAAAATCTTACCTTGAAGAAAAAAAATTTATCCTTTTGATCAATCATAATTATTATTAAAAATGAATAAAACCTACCACATCCACAGCTAACTATAATTACCACCAAAGTTATGACAGTTAATTGTACAGTTATACCGTTATCTAGAGTTAATTTGCATATGAATAAAAATAAAAAGGCTTTGCAATTGTTTCAGGATATTTAAAAGGCAAATATCTGTCAAAAGTGGGCATGGCCCACCAGTTGATGATTTTTTAAAAGTCATTTTGACATATTTCTAATTGAAGATATGGCATATATGTTATATCCCTAGAAAGGTAATGAAATACAGATTTCAGAAATATCAAAAACTCAAAATCGATTATTTCATGATTTTTACCCTACTGACTGATCTTATACTAGTTCTTGTTGATATATTAATTATCAAATACATTATGTAATACTGATACATTTATAAGATTAATAAAGCAGTGTAAATGCGTCTTTCAATTTTTATTATATTAGAATGTATTTATTTTTTTGCCTCCTTTCAGTAAAAATTAGTAATTATTTTTTTAAATAATCTTTTATTTTCAACTTTTTGATATGCTCGTGCCCTCCACGTAAAATTACCATGCCCCTCTAGGAGGGGGTAACTCACAGTTTGAGAACTTGTGCTTTAATTTTTAATAACTAAGAAAAACAAATTTATGTACTTTCAAAACTATGTGTTAAATATATTCAAAGCATGGAATGTTACTATATCATACCATTATTTAATAGTAGGCAGTAAATATTCGTTTCGTAAAAAATATATTAAAAGTTTCAAAAATTAATATTTCTTAGAGACGGCAACGAAAAATATGTAAATAAGATGAAGCAATAGGAAGTACTTTTAACTAAACAATTAAAAAAATGAGAACCATAAAATAATTTTCCTGGATTTAAATGTTATCAAAATTAAATAGCACAAGTTACTCCATAGAATTCTAACATTTCATGCGTCTTAAATAATCTTCATGATGCTAACATGATATAATTTTTTTATCATAAAATTCAGAAGTTATAAGAATACAAAAAAGAAAACAACAGACTGAAGATTCCTAGCGCACACAGCAACATATAATATAATCATTGATCCTAATCAATTTTTGATCTTAGCAAAGAATTAATTATTAAGTGTAAGTTGATTCTTGAATAAATGAATCAACCTATTGCATTGCAATAAATAATCGATAAAATTTGGCATAGATAACGAATAAATATAGACATGTGAAGCATTGTTTTTCAGACACTACCGATAAATCAACCGCACTCTCTATTTCTGGACTTGATACAAATAACAATAATCCATTAGATGACACCTTCCGATGATTTTCAAATATGTACATATTTTCAGTATTCCCATAAAGAACAACGTCAAGATTTGCATCTTATTTTTTTCGATGGATCATCATAACTGTATGCTCTTTAAGCTTTTTTTGGAATGCAATATATTTTCTATTTTCTATTGGATATATATACATGTCGTGTTTTTCGAATAAACATCAAAACATTTTATTTTAATCTTCTTTATTCCATGAAATCACTTTGGAATCTGATTTGTAAGAGAGAGAGAGACAGTCACGTGTTAAAAATCAAGAGTCCGCGGCTACTCAAAAGCCAGATGTCTTCAAGTGTATGTCTTATTGAAGAGGTGAGAATTTAAGCATGACATATAAAGTAATAAAAATTAATGGTCGGAGCGGCACAATTCTGTTAAAGCCATGTGTTCTTCATTCCCGAACTGGGTGATAAATTTAATACTTGAAGATGTAACAGGAAAATAAAATTTAGAAGTGATCTAGGGTTTTATTTTAGATCTAATTTAATTATCCTTACACACACACACACACACACACATATATATATATATATATAATACGTAAATATACGCAAAATAATTATAAAACCTAAGATAACTAATTAAGATAATAAAAAGTAATAGCAACATTATTACTATAGAAAACTACTGGCCTTATAAAACCAATATTTCAGGTTTGAGCAAAGTTTTGCGGCATGCAAAAACTTCACCTGTATTTGCCAATACACTGGATCATAGGGAAAGTAAGGAATATCAAGAGAAATTTAACTATTACAAATAAAACCACGATCTATTAATAGAAAAATATAAAATTATATCCTATAATAATTACTAGTATATGTTAAAATCAATGCAAAAAAAAAAAAAAAAATGCAAAAACCTACTACGTGAAAACAGCAACTACCATTTTTCTCACGCGATAGAAAGGAGTAAATCAGTAATGCATAAAATTAGTAAATTATGATAAAATAACATTAAGTCTATATATATGCATATACAAAAAATCTAAATATTGTTTTAAAATTTATAGAAAAGAAAAATACGACCCAAACAAACGCAATTAATTTTAAATAAAATATATTATTTTTTTTATTTTTTTTAATATGTGGCACATTTATCGAACAGCTATACAACTAATTAAAATGCTATTATTATTACATATTGTCATTTCACAGAGAACTATTAGAAACATAATTGTAAAGAAAATTAGCAGGGTATCCATTTTCAATACAATGTTAAAAAGTTATTAAAATTTAAATATATATTAGATGAAACACACTAACTAATACATTATTACGATACATATAATTAAAAATAATGTCTCTATATATAGATATTGATAAATTCGAAGTCCAGTACAGCTTTTTAAGAATGTTAAAATTAAAATAATCTCTTTTATAATATATAATACTATGTAATTTATAACCCTTAATATACAATGATACATCCAAGTAATTAGTTTTAACTGGATTACTATTAATTTTAACTAGGCTTAAATAATCAGGATAAAAGTAATACTGGGGTTAACTTTATTGTTTTTACCAAAAATAACTAGATAACCTATATATGTAAAAATGTAATAATCCTTTTTAATAATATATTTATATTCGTAAAAGCGGAAATATAAATTAAACAAACTATTGTTAGAAGGGCAAACTTGAGACAAAACTTTAGTTTGTTTATACAATGAACCGTTAAAATATATGTAGTTTTCGTTTAAGACTAAATCTATGAGAATTTCAAATGTTTGTAAATTAATAGTAAGATTATAATTATTATGAATTTCTAAAAGTAATTTAATAATATTATTGACATCAAAACGCAATTGAAAACATCTTCAAAATCATAACTATGAACTAACTAAATATTTTTATTTTTAAAAGTATCAATAATATATTTACTATTTTTAATTATAGCTGTTAGTTATTGATGATGTTTTGTATAATACTAGCTGAAATTCCCGTTCTTCGCATGGGTTAAGTTATAAAAATAATAATTCATCTATTACAGCAATTATAATATTTTTTAGTGAGGGTAAAACCTTGTATAAATTAGTATAACCAAAAATTTAAAAAATTTTTTTGTCAAACGAATGTTCACATTTTACATTATTTTAAACAAATTGTAATTTGGCCTCAAAATAAATAATAATTTAACAAAAACAAATATTTTAATGTAAGAGAAAATTAGCATGCTAAAGAGTAATTAGATATGAATGAATGCAAATATAAATAAAAATTATTACAGAAAAGTGATAGCAGTAGTAAGTTTCTGCTATGGGAATTATGGGTGAAATAACCTGCAATAGATAAACCAAAGAAAAAATTAATGATGATAAAGTGATTCACTAAATGCTATCAAAAATAAGATATATTAGGAAGCCTTCAATTAAAAAAAGTTAAACTTGTATCATATGAGGTATGGGTGCAAAGCTATCTAATATCACTGTAATACATCTGATATAGAGTATTAAATGTAATTCAGTACTAAAAAAATTTAATTAGTATGAACTAAAATCAAAATCTACCTAAAACAGATAAAACGGGTCCCCGTTGAAATAGTCCAGAACCAACAACAGTATTGAATGAAACAAATAATAAACTATGTTGCTGAAAACTAATTATTGAAACAATACTTTTTTTGTTATATTTCTATTAAAAATTATAATAGTGAAGAATCAGTAAAAGAATGAGTACATACAATGATAAATAACTATGATTATAATTGAAATATATATATCATATATGGACAGTATGATAACATAAAATGTGCATATGATCTCCAAGAAAATATGTGAGGAACAGATTATCAGAAGCAACGTTAAACCACGATGACATGAGACGTAAAACCACTTCAACACAGATTTTTAAAGAGATCCAGAGGAAAATATAAGAAAATCTTTTCAAGGTGCATCCTTTTTCTGTGCAAACATTTTTTCGATTACAAATAACACAGTTTTCTTGTTTGCAAGATTCTCAGAAGCAAAATTATGTCACTACAAAAAATCTAGTCAACATTAAATTCAATGAAATTCAAAAGAAAATATGAGAATATTGTTTCAGGGTGCATTTCATCATAGTTTCAGCAAATAGCTTTTAGTTATAAAAAAATTCTGATTTGTTTTCATTTAAAACAAAGATGAGTTCTTATCGGTCTTAGGGACCATAAGGTAAAAAACAGTGACACTGAAAAAAACATTGTACATTCAGGTTTCTCATAAATAGGAAGCATTATCTTCACAATATTACCAACATGTTAACAGCAATTAATTTGAATTTGGTGTCATTTTCTTTCTGTTATATTTTAAGCAATATTTTTCTACAATGAAGAAAAGATTGAATATGCCGGTGAAGGAAGAATAGCAATAATCTTTATTTTCAACGACAGAAAATGGCATGGATATGTAAAACATGTAACATTTATATGTAAAAATGTCTGCAATGCATGTGTATATATACAATCAGTGAGAAGAACAGATTGACAGAAGGAAAATCAATTTGATGAGCATTTAATCACATCCATAGTTTCCGTGTTCATCGATAGTTTTTCAAATGTTTTTTTCTTTTGTTTGTTTTTTACAAACAAATGAACATGACATGAGAATAAAAGCAGGTGAAAAACGAAGGTACAGTTTCATTGATTGTAAAAAAAAAAACTTTGATATTTGTGTCACGAAAGGTAATCATGATCTAAGATTCCGCTCATAAATAGCATCACAAATTGTTCAGCTTAAAAACTCAGTTTTGAACACACACAAAAAACACATAACATAAAATTTTAAATATTTAAAATAGAAAAAGAAAAAAAATAAATACATATAAAAGTAACCTTACATATATTAGAAATTATAATATTAATCCAAACCAAAAAGCTAATTTAAATACATAAATTAAGGTTTGATTTTGAAGAAACTACCATAAGCAGCGCAGAACAAAAGAAACATGTCAAAAAATCTTATATGTAAATAGAAATTCTAATTTAAATCACAACATTAACAATCAGTTTGAATTGAGTGACATTTTCTTTAGTTACCTTTTTCTTCTTTTTTGTTACAATGGAAAAACAAGGAATTTGCCAATAGTACATATTGGTGTAACCGCAACAATACTTGCACCCCGATATCAAAATAGCAGATTCTGATTCGTTTTATGTGAAGAAAATCAGTCAAATTTTGGTGAAAAAAGTGAAACTTTGACTGCAGTGACTCTAATACATAAGTATCAGGAAAATCAGTACCCTTTTTCTTTTTCAATGGAAGGAAATGTTGGTGCCAACATTTTATCGCACCAATGCCAACGTTCAAAATAACTCGCCAAGTTGGCAACGCTGATTTCAAATGTGTTTTGTGCACTGCATTGGCAACCATGTGCTTCATTTCATGTAATGTTGCAATGATAATAGGTTGTGAAAATATGTAAGAATCGAAATGTCATAGGAAGATTTTTTGGAACTTATGTATTATTGCAACAATTGGCAACTCTATTAATAACTCACTAAGTTGGCAACCGCGATTTCCTATGTGCCGTCTGCACTGAGTTTGCAACCATGTGCTTTGTTTCATAAAATGCCGCCAGTAGGTTGTTATCATACTTATATTTTGGACCAAATGGTCATGCTATGCAGTTGGAAATAGGCAAGAAGTACCGCTGAGAGGAACTGATATAAGCTAAGTAGGCAAGACATACCGTTAAAGTGTACTGATATTCAGGTGATGATTTCATTTCAAGTTTTACTTACTTTGGATTTAACAATCTTTCGTTGCTGTGATATCAACAACAGATGAATTGTAACTCAAGTACTGCCGTAGATCAATAATGCCACCAACATGCAGGTTAGCGAGCATACGGAAAAGCAACCACACAAACCCAAGGCGCTTACAAATGTTCAGTATCAAAATACGTATAATTTTTTTTTGTTGCACTGTTAACTCTTTAAAAATAACAAAACTAAAAAACATGGAAAAGCAAAAAATTTTTAGATATAGCAAAACGGTTAAGAGAGGGTAATCAGGATGCTCATAGAGAGTCAATTCTTGATACTCATAGTACAGCCAGGATTAATCATGAGCATAAAATGAAATAAAACATTTTATGGGAAGTAAATATCTTTAAAAGTGGCCAGCACAATAAAAATGGCCTTGCAAGCAGGGTAGTTGTTTTCTTATTCAATCAACATGCATTATTATAAACCCCAAAAGTATATAAGAAATAATCTAAACAAAAATTACACAGATACACGAATTTAATGCAGTGGCTAGGCTTTAGCGACACCCATTCGCGTTTGCGGGATAAGTGGCCGATTCAACAATCCAACCAAGTTTAGAACAAATTACCTGAATATGAGTACACTTTAACGGTATACCATGTCCACTTTCAAACGGAAAGCATGACCATTCAGTTTAGCTTAACAAAAATAGCATCATTTATTTATTTGGAATTTTCGGAAAAGGATAAATACGTTATAACACATCGAAAGTCGACTGTTGACAAACGGTAAAAAAAAATTTAGAAATAAAAATTTTTTACGGCGATTTTTTCGAAAAACAAATGAAGTTCCATGACAAAGATTAAGAAAACGAATAAATATAACCATAAATAAATATATTTATAGTACAATGTGTTACAATCCCCCAAAAAACTGCTCAAATCGTTCATTTTTTCAGAGTTAAGAATGACGTTTGATGACGTCATATCTCCGTTTAGCTAAAAAATCGCTTAAAAATTGAATTTTTAAAAATATAAAGCGAATTTCAAAAAAATCTCTACGAGGTTAACAGCATGATGACCTAGAGCTTCTACGTGCCAAGTTTCCGTCTGGTTACCTTAATTTAGCCGGAATAGCTGAAACACACACACACACACACACACAAACTCTCTCTTTTATATATTAGTATAGATTATGCAGCATTTTTTTTTTTTTTTTTTTACCGGCAGTAGTGATGCATGTTTTAAAACCATTTGTTACAGTTCTAAATTTAACAGGATTTGTATGGAAAATTTAGGTGTTAAAAATATATAAGGAAACTTAATCTTAGGAATACACCATTTAATATAGAAACGGTTGCCAATGATGTAAGTACTTTCTATTCTGATAAAGAAGTTATTTTAAATCCTCAAAATGTACAGATCTGTAATGAGTTAGATTATAATGTCTAAAGAAGATGTAACCGTGTTTGTAAACCATCATCTCATTTGAATGACTTTGTCATATGATTAATAACTTAAAGGGGGTGTCATGATAACTGTAACTGTGAATGTATACTTTGTTAATTGTTATATTGTAACTGTATATCATTGCTTGTGTTGTTGCTGTTATGTGATGACGGTAGTCACTTCCTGTTAAATTAAATGATATTCAAACCAAAAACTACTTAAACACTTCGAATATATATGTTCTGAAGAACATATTAAAATACATAAACCTAATAGTTTCTGTTAGGTTTGAATACTTTAAAATCTAGTAACCTTTACTATAAAATTATTACTAATTTATACTTTTAATTTCAAAATGCGTCTTAAGAGCAATGACATTCCAAAAATGTACCATAATTAATTACAATGAAAAAATTTCTATTGTGAGAAGAGAAAAGCCAAAAAGACATGCAAGACTTTAAATTTTAGATCTTCAATTCACCTATGCCATACAACGCTGTTAAAGGATGGTATATTTTTTTATGTTTTGACATAATAGGCATTCTTCCAATTTTGAAATACTTCAAGCAAAAAAGTGCTTCATATTTATAATATCACATGTATGTAGGAGAGAATAGCATAAAAAAAGGATTCTAAACAACAGATTCAAAACTATTTTATGAATTTTCTGTAATGGATGTTTTTGAATTATATTTATTATATATGTTCGTTAGTAGGAAATAGTTTTAAAACTATTTCCATAATTTTGTGTACTTTAAACACATGTAATTTTAAAAAACGTAAATTTCTTTTCTTAACTGCATAAAATCGTGACGAACTAATGATTAAACTTTAAAAACAGATTTTCTTGCAAAAAAAAAAGTATTTAATTCATGTTGCATAAAAGAATATTTTTTTCGAACAAACAGGTCATAAATGTAGAAAAACAAATCAAAATGGTATTGTTTTCAAAATCTACTATAATTGGTTCATAAAACGCAGGAATTAGCAGATGTAATTTTGGGAGTCTATTGAGATAAAAGACAAAAAAAAACAACAGAAAAAGACGAGAAGGTTTTTTTTTTTTGTAAAAAACATTTCCTTATGCCAGTAGAACTATAAAAAGGGGTAATTTAATTGTCACATCATTATTTTACAATTGAAAAAACCCCTAACTATCGAATCTATAAGTAACTAGTTGTTACCGAAATGCTTCTCTGGGCATTTCACGATGTTGCATGAGTATATACTGTTGAAATAAATGATGGATATTTATGTCCTATCATTGAGCGTCTAGATGGATTGGAAAACTTGCTTAAGGCAGTGCTTCTCAAACTTTCAATACTGGTGATCCAATTTTCAATAATAATTTTTATCGCGCCACCCGTATACAATAATAATGCATTTTGAAGCGAAAGTTACAATACTATCTTAATTATAAAGCGTGCAAATTAACAAGATACGTAATAAATTATGTATATATTACTTTAAACTAATACATTTTTAAAATAAACCACTTTTAAGTAATATGATAATTATTATGTTATTTTTCTTTCTGTAATTTTTAAGTTGGAACAGATTGCAAAATGATATTTAATGTAAGATTTATTTCCTCCATCATTAATTTGTTCAAGTACAAATACCATTAGATAAAAAGTCTAGTCCAGCGATACTCAACATGTGACCCACCGGGCATTTTTAAGCGTCCCGGTCATAACCCTTGCTTTGAGAAATTTATTTATTTATGAAAATTTGGAGGTAAATTCATTGCTAAAAAAATCAAATGTATCAATTTTGCTTTTTTCTGTCGACGTCGTATTTTATTTTCTGATTAGTGATAATAGAGAACAGTGGATTAGTGACAATTTTATGAGTGGAACTAATTTTTAACTATCTTTCATATCATTTAAGTGAAAAATATCCGAAGAAATAGATAGTTTCAAAAGGATCAGGATATTGATTATTTTGTAAGGAAAAACAAGCATGGTCCAGTAATTGTTTGATTTGTCACGAAAGTGTATTTAAAAAATAAAATAAACTGGAATCGTTCAATGATACTTTTATTTGAAGAGATCTTTCAAGAGATGATAAATAGGCTTTCTTGAATAATCTTTACTACAGCAAAAGATATTTGTCAGTGTGAATGTCTCAGCGATAACAAAGATATCCTATGAAATTTGTTATATCATTGGTTATCATATGAAACCGTTTACTGATGCGGAAATTATGAAAAAATAGTCTTAAATACTTTCAATTTAGAAAAATTCAGTGACAAAAAAATAATAATAATAATAATAAATGCAAAGTAGGAATTGTAATATTTTGATCAATTTCCAAATTTTAAATTTTCTTTGTTATCTTGCTCTCAAAGCATATCCCACCCTTCAACCCTCAATTAATTCTCATATTGCGGCTCGTGTGAAATAGCCATCATGTGTATGCGGCCCACGTGAAATAGCTAACATATGTATGCGGCCCGGCAGAAAAAAAGGTCCAGTACCACATGTCTAGTCTGTTGCTCTGTATCATATCCATAACATCTGGCATTCTCGTTAAAGTTTGCGTGAGTCTGGGCAACCTATCAAACATCTGCTCAAAACATGTAAAACTGCTGTACCTCGTACAGTTCCAGTCAATTTTGGTTGAGTCGATACTTCTATAGCTACCGAATCTGTCTTGAATGTGCATTTTATAATTTGCAAGCGCGCGTTAGTTATAATTCACAGTTATAAGTATTTACGGCCGTATATTAAAACAAAATCATAGATACATTTTTAAGCCGTAATTGAACATTCGATGATAATAAAGTATCAACAAGTACACAGACGAGCATAGTTACTAAAATTAAATCAAGGAAGTATTCTAAAGATTACTTAAATTTTGGATTCATTACTATTGAAGTAAATGGAAAACAAAAAGACCCTGTGTGTTATGTGTGAAAATTTACAAATCCGTGGAACACGTGGAAGTAGTTTTTAAAACCATTGAAAATCATTTAACCACGCTGGCAAAGAATTTAAAAAAGTAATTTCTTGCTGAGGATAGCATGATAGTAAGTTACGAGTGGATTAGGGATACATTTCAAAATACTGCAGAAGAGCTCTCAACTGCCGAAAAAGAAATCTTCATAGATTTTATATCCAGTGATGAAATTAAAAGTCATTTTTGTAATAAATCGCTGTTTGAATTTTGGGCAGAGGTGGGTGATGAATTTTCTACAGTGAAAACAAAGGCATTTCGTATAATACATTATCCCCTTTTCAACATCCTATCTTTGTGAAACCGAATTTTCTGCACTGGCTGCTTTGAAGACAAAGTATAGATTTCAGCTAAATATAGAAAAAATAACTTTAAGTGACAATTTCTAATTTTAAGCCTTTCTTTGAAAAATTTTGCTCTGCAAGAAGAGCCCATGAAAGTCACAATTATTAAACTTGTTCTTAATTTAGTATTAAGAAATTAGTTAAAAATACCTTGTGCAGTATTGAAACAGAAAAGTGTACAGACTGAAATACCCGCTCTTTGCACGAGTTCATTTTTAAAAAATAAAACAGTATTCATGATATAATAGCTTAATTTAAAAAAGAATACAACCAAGGGCACGACAATGTAAACAAAAATGTAGAATTATTTTTTTTTTAAATGAATGGTCATTGATCCTCACAGAATTAGCAATTAAATTTAATGTTATATGAAGAAAAAGAAGAAAAAAATGCCCATGAAGAATATCTGCGTTATTTTTAATCAGCGAGAAACTTCAAAATGTCTTAACCCGGGAGGATCCGAGCACTCCATACTAACGTTATTGGTCGTGTGAAGTTGTTACTCAGTCACCCCAATCCTTTTTGTTATAATTATTTTTAGTGTACACGATAAAAATCGTAATTCCAGTGAAAAATTTAATTTAGAGAAAATATACTCACCTACTTTCAAGGACTTTTCAATTTTTCTTTGATAATTTGAGAAAAAATCCAATCAAACTGAACTTAAATGATTAAAAAAAAATGTGCATGACCTTTATAAAGGACACAAATCACCGACAATTTTCACTAAAAATACAGGAATGTTATTTGCAGATAAAACTGTCATGTTTTGTTCAAGTTATTGCAGTTTAAGTGTCCTTTGATGATTAACAAATAGCACGTTGAACTTTTTCTTGTTTGTATCTTTTTGACAAGGTGCTGTGTATCGAGTTTCACTTATGGCTTCATATTTTAGTTGAAGAAGTTTTTAAGGAAGCAATTGAAAATTTTCCTTTCGTTTCATGTTCATCGCTTTTTTCAAATGAATTTTCACTGTCATGAGTAATATGCACTATTTCTTTCAGCAGGTTCATCATTTGCTCGATCAGGGATGAAAAGTGAATTAAGTCTTCCTTTTCTTCTTACGGCTAATGTACAGTATTTCAATAATAATAGCAGTGATGAATTTTTTATCTTCCAAAATTTTTTTTGATTCTGTTTCTGGGTTTTTTTTCTCAAAAAGAGTCGTATTTTAGCTTTTAAAAGAAACGTATAAAAAAATCTTTCATCGTGAGATTCCTGCTATTCAAACAAAATGTTTTTATATTTGGCTTTAGGATCAAAGATTGAAACTTTTATTTTTGATGACTTAATATCACTAGTGTGTTATATATAAATTATATCAGTGTAAAAATGCGTATTTTTTTTTGTCAGAAAAAGTATTTTTTGTTTTACTTTTCTTTCCAGTTATTTTTTAAAAAATCTTTTATTTTCGATATGCTCGCACTCCCCTTGTAGGGTTATCACACCCCACCAGGGGGGCACGCCCGCTGTTTGAGAAACGCTGGCTTAAGGTTCTTTCCTCTTGATTAAAAAAATAGGACACAAAAACTTTTAAAACGCAAGTTTAATCGAGATATGCTCCCGCATACCCTTCTCAGAAAGCTAATTTCTGCAAAATCCATTTTTAACAGATCTCTACTCAATGAAACAAACATCCTTACCAAATTTCAAGTTTGTAGGCCTATTAGCTCAAAAACGTGAATTTTTATCCATAACGCTACCGCAAAAACCTTACTTGGCAGATCTCTGCTTAAAAAAGTAAACATTCTTACCATATTTCATTAGTATAGATCTAGCAGTTCAAAAATGGGTGTTTTCATCTGTAATTCCAATTCAACCCCTCTCGGGAGTTGATTTCCACAAAACTTGTTCTTAGTGAAAATCTAGATACCAAAAGAAACATATTTACGAAATTTCAAGTCTGAAAGTCTAACAGCACAAAAACGTAACTTTTTATTTAAAAACCCTCTTAAGCCCCCTTGGGAGATCGATTTCCACAACTTCCTTCTTAATGGATCTCTTCTCAACAAAAGAAACATATCAGTTTTCAAATCAGTACGTCCAATAGCTAAAAAAGGGGGGATCAAACGGTTCCAAGCTCCTTGGAGAGATCTCTTCAGTTCTGTAACGGAGCTTGGTGGGTGCGAAAGGGCTGCAAATTGTCTCCCGAGCATATCCCATACATGCTTGATAGGATTTAAATCAGGGGAGTTCGCAGGCCACGACATGCGCTGGATGTTTTCCGTTTCAAGGAAGTCATCAATCAACACCGCTCGGTGACATGGCGCATTATCATCCATGAATATGAAGTCAGGACCGACAGCACAAGTGAACATAAGGCTCAAGAACTTCGTCTCTGTATCTTTGAGCAGTTACAGACCCGTGTCAAAGAAATGGAGGTCTGTGCTACCGTCCACATGATGCCTGTACATACCATTACTCCCCTTGATGGAAAATGATGTCTTTCCGTTATGTTTCTTGGTTCAAAAAGTGTTCCACGTTCTCTCCATATCTTTACCCGCTGAGAATCACTACTCAGACTAAACCGGGACTCATCACTGAATATCACATTGGCCCACTCTCCCACACTCTAATGTTGATATTTCAAACTCCAGTTCAATAGTGTGCGTTTATGCGCAGACGTGAGGGGAATGCAAACTGCTAGTCTTCTGGCATACAGGCCAGCATGATTGAGTCTCCTGTGAGCAGTTTGTCTCGAAATTCGTATTCCGGTGGTGACTGTGAGCGCCGAACCCAGTGCTCTGGCAGTACTGCCACTGTGACGTCACGCACTTATTACCAGATATCGGTCTTGGCGAAGAGTTTCGACTCTGGGTCGACCTGATACTGGTTGTCGGGTAACATCTCCCGCTCTTCGAAACCTCTGCCACAGTCTTGAGATCACAGACTGGTCCACATTCAGAATTCGAGACACTTCGGTTTTTGATCGTGAGGATTCCAGCATTCCAACGATTCTTCCTTTCGTAAACATGTCCAATTTGCGTCTTTGTGCCATCATTCACCTATTTTGATTCACCTTGTTTGATACCTTCGCACAGCAGTTGCACGAAACTTGTGTGTACTGCCTATGCTGCGTGAAACGGTTTCTCCGCGTTCCGACATGCGCCGGTGTTTCCGGCAGGACGTGGTCGACTGAAAAGTTTTACATAACCCAATGTTTCTTCTTCACCCAATTAATATCCGCAAGAAATTTGGAATAATTTTACGAATATTTACTCCATGGTTTTTGCATTTTACGATTTATGCTTAACTTTTGGACACCAGTATACTGCATAGTTTGTTTACTTTGCTGTCTGTCATTTAGGAGTTCATTGTTGTTCAGGAGTTACGGGGACACCCGAATTTTATACTCCTTTTTTCTTAAGTTTGTTGTACTTGAACACAGCATTTCGTTCTTCAATGGAATTGCATTTTTTGTTCAAATATTCAGTTCACGCATAGGAAATAATTTCAATATATTTCTATAAGTTGAAGTTCAAATTAAAGTGTTTTTTTCAATTTGATGGTGAAATTTCCAGTACAATTTGTGTTAAAGATAATTTTTTACTATTTAAAAGGTAATAGTGTAGGTTTCAGCGCGGCCGAGATGCTTGTGCTTAAGGATCAGCAGGTACACACAAGAGATCCAAATATTAAAAGTCTTTTTTAATATATAGCATCACTTCGTTGATTCAACAACTCAATCACGATATTATAGAGTAAATTAAAATGTAGTACATAAAACATATGTTTAAAGATATTTTAGAGTTAGATAGATTATATTATTTAAATGTTATATTAGAGTAAAATTTATGTTTCAATATAAAGCTGTACATGTGCTATTAGCAACGAACCTAATCATTTTGAGGCATGGCCAAGTGACGAGGACAGTACCTATATATATAAAAAAAAGCTGACACCCCCTCTCCTAACTTTCACATCACACCAACGGGAGGATGTGTGTTTCTCAGCATATTTAACATGCAATGATCCCTCTACACGGTGGATCTGCAGTGGTACTAGTTTCGAACATATGACATGTTAGCCAAGAGTAAATGGTCTTGACAGCCAGGCAACAGCTGCCACTGAAGTAACTTTAACGGAAGGAGTAATCATTATCTTTTGCGCCAAACAAGACGCCGCAAAGTAGTTCAGTGGTACCGTTTGTGATTCTCTATGGAAAGGACCGTGGTTTAAATTCCGAGGTTTGCATACTTGCACTGCTCGTCTTCATAAATAGAGTTTTTAATACACAAATCTTATAAAATAGTGTCGCATCAACTCAACTCCACTTGAGCTTGGTTTTCGAAATTCTTGTAGTATGCAAAAACGTAAGTAGTGCCAAGCATGTTTACCTGAAAAAGCTACTGGGCTTTCTTGATTGTCATGGAGAAAGCTTACGAGTAAGTTTTGTTTAGCATGGTATCACAAGAATAATATTCCCTTAAGACCTGAAACATGTTTATCTTTAAATATTAAACTCTTCTGGTCATTAACACTTTATTGACTCCAATGACACTGGAAAAAATAATGAAAAAAAGTTTTGCTTCCCTCCTGGAACATAGACGGTACCCACAGGATCGTGCTGGTTGTGCTTTACCTGTGAAAGTTTACACGGGGTTTCCTATTTTTACTCTAAGTTGCCGAAAGAAACAAAATTAATTCAATTAAAATTGGTTCAAGTAAGGAAATTATTGAGGTATAATTAATTGTTATTGATTAATTAGTTATGTTCTGTGAATATCTTTAAAGCATGTTTTGTTTTTGACAAGTATAAATAAACACATTGCATTTTCACACCGTGTCTTCGAGCTGCTTTCTCAGTTTTCAATTCGACACTCTAGAGGCCTTGAAATGTCATCAACACATCAAAAATGGCACTATACATTCTGTGCCTTTTATATTGGCGTGGCCTTTTAGCAGGCGGGTTATAGATCTTCAATCTTTTTGCGGGAGGAATTACACACAAATCTATCAATATCAGTTAAAATACTTTTGTTATAAGTGGAGATATGCTGCTATGCTTCGGCTATCTCTGACTTGAATTTTTAAAAGATCCATTTGGATTGTTTGGAGGAATTTTATTTCATATTGCATCTTGTTTGTACTGGAACCTAGAACTTGCTACAGCGAAATACGATGAAATGAATGGGGTTCAGAGACTTTGATGGTAAAAGATAATCCAAAATTTTCTATGCATTCGAAATATTTCCTTATTTTTCTTCATTGCTCTCATCTGAACTTGATTTTCCTTTTCAGTATACGTGGTTCATATGCATTCTCCGAGCATTGTAATTATCCGACAGATCACAAAGTTAAAAATATGATTTATTCATTAATTGCGAAATTTCTTCTTGTGTGAGAATTCTTTTAACTTTAGAACCTTAGAAAAGATTTGTTTAAAAATTAGAACTGTAATCCATGAAAAATAATTCAATGTGTCTCGGGAAATTTTATTATTTAAAAAAATTAAAAGATTTTAGCCACTTCTTATGAAATACCATCGTAAAATCGAGATTATTTTAGGAGAAGGAAGATATGTGGATGGGGGCAGATATCTCTGTAGAGGAGGAAAATCCTCAACAAATGGATGAAAGAGAAAATTAAGGGCAGAAAGAGTGAGAGAAAGAAAAAATTGACTCACCCACACATGGCACCCCCTCCCCCCAAAATATATGGTATTAATTATATAACAATATATTTCGCTTTTATTCAGGCTTCCGTCAATATTATTGACACACACACACATAAAAGAAAAATCATATATCAAGTACTTACCTTACAGCTGCAGTGACTCAAGCAACGCCCAAGTCACACGATCGTGTTGGTAACGAAATCTTGAGTCCTACAAGCAACATTAAAAGTTAATAATTTTAGTATTTTACAATTATTTAAGACAAAAATGTGTATCGAAGCAATTAGAAATCTATTGATAATTACCTTTTGACGACAGATAAAAAGAAGATATGTTTTCGTTGTATTTGGAAACAAAGCTAGATTTGCCATTTGAAAGTAAAACATGGACTCCAACCACAGACTGTTGATAAAAAATGATACTTTTCCTTTTCTGAAAACCCATTCTATCATTCGATTCGAGCGTTTCTTACATATGACTCTTCTAGAAGCGAATAAGAATATCTAACCATGCGGGTTGGTTCTTAAGGGATTAGAAGCTAAAAAACAGCGTTTTCAACAGACTTTGTAAAAACACAAGAAACCAACAGAGACCGTCGAAAAGGATCGAAATTCTTAATTTACCAACAGTTGAGCAAGACATCACTTGATCCCTTTCGTAATAAATGGACAGAATCTCATTATTAAATAACGATAAAAGGTTATTAATTATTATTTTTATTTTTGATTTCAATTTGAATTTTTATATGTTGTATGCACTTATTGACTGAATTTTCACTGCACTCTAATTTGAATTTTTTACTTGTAATAAATAGAAATTGTTTCTGTTTTTTTTTTTTTTTGAAATATGTAACATGGATTTCATAGTTACATTTTTTGCAGGGGGTGCTTTGACAAAATATTTAGAGGTTTTTCAACATACACGATTTTAAAGTTTCTTTTCTGCAGAAATACGACTACAAAACTCAAAAAATATATTTTCATTTATTTATATTAAATCTAAACAGATCCGAAAGAGAACTTCTCTCTAGTATACTTTAAAAATATTTCGCATTCATGATTGATTAAAGTGTTTTTTTTTATTAAAAAATACTATTGCAGTAAAGAAACTATTGCAATATTCATCTCATTCTTTATAAGTCTAAGGGGTGTGTTAAAAAATCACATTCTTAGATAAAAAATACACGAAATAAAATACGCATGCGACAAACTTTCACTGATCTCCTGCAAAATCTACCCCTTGAACTGCCACAGACTTTTTTTAACTATTCTGTCACTGCGATTCGCAAAAATACCTCTTTTGAGACAGTGCTCGGCTGATCTGTAATTTTTACATCATGATTTCTGTCAAATGATACCAAGTTTTCGATGGATGATTTTCTGCCTGAAAAAACAGTGGGACGTATTATGGAGTCGTGTCAGGAGAGTACGGTACCTGACACGATTAGAGAAGGCTTTATAATGATGAAGTTAGCAATCACCATTATCTACGAGTTCAGCCCCTTGTGTCTCAAAGCATCACAAAATTTTTGGTCGAATTTTTCAACTGTATTTTTTTAAATTTATGCAAAAATCAGCATTGTAAAAAATGTCTTAATTTACTTATAAAAAGCTGGAAAATAATTCATTTCTTTCAATATTTCGAGAATATTTTTATCTTCTTTTTGCCTAATCCATACGAATTTTACTAACAAATTAAAAACAGTAACTTTATTTTAATATTTTGATCAAATCTAAACTTTTGTTTTCTGGCATTCCTATAAATTATGAATGTTGTTAACTCTTTAGGATCGACTTTTGATATTCAGCATCAATCAAAAATATGGCATTCTGGAAAAAGTAAAGTAAATGTCATTTTATCTAACGAATGTTTTTTCCATCTTCCTACCTTTTGATAGGAAGAGAAAAAAAAAATTCGCTAAATTAAAGAATCCATTTTTTCTACAAGTCAATTCAGAACTAACATTGGCTTATGTTTGATATTATTTCCAAAAATTGAAAGTTTAGAAATATATTTTTTATTTCATAAATCGAATTCTTTTAACATGTCAGTATATCTGAATGAGGATGGTGTAAATAATGTGTGGTCCTAAGAAAAATACAAATACTTATCTGCCAGGAACATGTAAATGTTTGATGTAAATTTGTTGTTTATTATAGAAAACACTGTCAATAATAATGCAGTTACAATGTGTAAATAAAAACTGTTATTGAAACTTATGAATTACTACATTTTTTCTTATTCGGAATCAAAAGACTGGTCGAAAGGGGGTTTAAATGAAAATAAAAGGAGAGGGAATATGAATAAACTCCAGTATGCTTGTTTCAGTAATAATTAATTATATCGTATGAAAAATATGAACTGTGTGTAGAAAATATTTCTTAAGACCTAGAATAAATCTATGAACTGGGTTGATTAGATTCACACAGGTAAAACGTAATATGTGAAGTTTTTTCTACAGCACAGGAAGGTTAATACTTAAAATGTAAGGTATATTACTGAACGGTCTTCTCCAAAGAGTTATGTAATCATATCCAAATAAATCAATATGCAAAATGATAATTATTTAATAATGTTAAAGAATTGGTGGGTGTTTTAAATAATTAATTTAAAAGGGTATTTGTTGGTTATAAAATAATATTTTTATTAAGGAAATTGTATTTCCATGAATTAAAAAAACGTGAAGGAATAAGAATTCTAAGAAATAAGAATATATAATTATGTTTGTGTAGAGCAAGGAAGTGTTTTGATAATAAATAATTACAATTATATATTTTGAGCATCAAATTGATAGTTTTGAGCAATCATATTTCTAATGTTTTGGAAGAATTTGTGTTTTTCTCTAATTAGGGATTGTTTAACTAAATCAACCAAAACAAATGTGAGTTAATCATGTCAAATCTATAGTAAAATTGAAGTCACAGTTTGCATAATGTCCATTTATATTAGTGCCAAAGTTCATAACTATATTTTAGAGAATCAGGAAATTAATATTGGAATTTTAGATAATACTTCAAGCTAGGACAAGAAATCCTCAAGTTTACCTGGAAGTGAACTTCATGTTTAATTCAAATTTGTCAATAAAGACTGCTATGAAAACGTAAATATCATGGAATTCATTTTGAATGTATATTTTAGATCACACAATCTAAATTTGGATCACACACTTTTTTTGTAGCATTAAGTTTCAGCTTTCATATGATTTCTGTTTTCCTATGTTTCCTATATATTAAAAATTTAGAAGTTATAAGACAAAACGCAACAGTAAAACTCAGTTTTATGCAAACTTAAGACAATTTCGCTTATACATAAACAGAAAGATAAACTCTTCATTGAAAATGTTAAGAATATTTTATTTCTTTAGTAAAATATGAAAAGCCGTGAAGGATTTCAGTAAAGGTTTTTTTAGTTATAAAATTAGGCGAGGGGAAAATAACTTTAAAAAAAGGACACCTTATATACTAATAAATTAAATATTATTTATACGAAAAAACAATTCAGTTATTTGTATGCTGTAATCAAAATCATTCTACCTAGACGTAGGATTTTAATTTATAAAATTTACTACATAATATTATTGCAAAATAACACCAGTGGCATTGAAAGAAATTAGTCATACTTTTCTCTATTATTGAATGCTGGATGCAAGCGTTTCTCGAAATTTATATATAGACGTGACATCATAAAAACTAAAGGAAACATTTTATTCTACTTGATTAAATTACATAACTATATAAAAAAATTCATTTTTTTCAGCTTGATCATTCCAATGCGACACATGCTTTGCTTTCTACCAGTGAAATGAAAACGGAAGGAATGTATGGATGTGAAGTTTCCACAGAAACGCCCCAATTTCGAACAATCAAAGCGGAAAAAGAACTATATGTCTACGGTAAGAATGGAAAAAATAAAAATATTTTTTTTCTCTCTTTCATCACATACATATATATATATATAGGGTGATTCACTATCAATGGAATAAAGTTCCAGGAGGTATAGGGGCACAAAAATTATTAGAAATTAAAAAGCCTTGCAGAATCAGGAATACTTTCTTCACGCGTTAGAGGGTGCAATATAATATAACCTGCATAATATAACCTGCCACCAATATATAAGAAACGGTCACTAAGGGTAGTATGATGCAAGGATAACGTTTATTTTCGTAGAAGTGAATTCATGTTTAAGCTGAAATTAATTTTCTTCTTCAAAAATTTACTCAACATTTAAATCCCATTCATAAGCCGAATTGAAGAGGAAAATTCCTTTAATTTTTAAACATGTCGCAATTGGGCAAAACGGATGGAATATTTTCCAAACTGACGTCAAGTGCAAAATACAAAACACCAAGGATGATAGTTTTATTTCTGATAATCTTATCCATCTTAACAATTTTTTTTTCACTTGATATCTTGTATTTTACTTTCTACAACATTTTTTTGCTTGAAAAATGAGCTAGAAAAATTCACGTATACAACAAACTATGGCTAAAAGTGTACACAAGTCTCAACCTCACAAAAGCTATATGTATATGTATACGGATAACTGCAGGTGTGATTGTGTTTGTTGAGAATTTTAATTATAGTATGACTGTTAAGCATTTCTCTATTAATGAGAAATAAGTTCTAAAGTGAGTGAAAAAACATTTGAAGATTCTGAAATTAAAAAAAAAAGGTAGCTCGTTATTGTCGACTTACGTTTCACGCTGTGAAGGAAAAACTGGCCTCATTATCACATTCATTCAGGCATCCTAATGAGTGAATGTGAATTTACAATCTATTAGAAAGGTCGGATTCTGACACTAACTGTGGAGGATTTATGTGTTGCTTTTTTTCTTTTAGAATAAAACTTTATTTAAAAACATCCCCAAAATTAAAATATTAAAATCGTTTGAGCATTAATAGTGGAAATTGTAAGAAACAAAATTTTTCTCCACTACGTATTTTATGCCAGATGAGTAGATCTGTATATAAATTTACCCCCTTAATTTGACTTAAAATTTTTTAAAAATCCTCGACATATACATGAATATGTCTTATATTCAAACATTGGATAGGTAACCTGCACCTAATGAACGAATCTGTAAATTTCTACAGATAGGACCCTCTGTGTATGTACCAAGAGTGTTTCATGAATAGGCATGTTCCTCATCATTCAGTCTTTTCACATCTGCCAAAAAGGTTAAGCGGGAATGACAGTTTTAAAAGAGCTACTTATTAGGATTTGAGAGTAATCAAAGAGGGCACCGTACAATGAAGACTATATCTTGCCGTTATCATTCCCAGTACACGTATTTCAGCAATAGCCCAACGCTTCGGTACTTCCCAACCCACTATGCAGATGATACTGTCACCAAACCACGTGAGTGAGTCGAAAGTATTTGCAGCTCATCCAAGAATCCTTCTGTAGCAAATTCTGTCAGAACTTATCACACATATTCCTCAATCGTTGCATTGCTTAATACTTTGGGACAACTCATCTTCTCCAGTATCCACAAATAAATCATTAGAGTGAGAATTGTAATTGAATTATTATTTTTCAAAACATGAATTTTAGCGCTGCCGGGAGTGGCGCAGACTCTTAGAGCAGAGAGTGGGATAAGAGAGCGCCACCACAGCTATGAGAGTGTTAAAAGGATTCCATCAGGATGGGGATTTCCCCATAATACCAATGAAGTCAGGCAAAACTTGAATGGACTTCATTGGTGCTGTAGGAGAAAACTTCCTTTGGGTATTATTGGATCTGTCGTGGTGGTCCGGTTCCTTGACCGTCGACTGATCGACGACTCTATCTTGTCTTGTCTTTTTTTGCTGGGGTCATATGATGGCATTAGTATACAAGGGGGTATCACTGTTAAATCTAAAAAAGATCTAGTCTCCCCCATCTCTATAGAATTCAGGAATACCTAAGCAACCCAAGAATCTTCCAAAATATAAAGAATTCCACGCCGAGCAGGCAGGAAACATGTCGCGATTGCTTGTGATCGAAGCTTTATTTTTTTTATCTTTTACCAATGGGAAGGTTGTCATTTAAAAGATTAAAGCTGCACTAAGGTGTTGTATCTTTTGTTTTGTCTTATCAGAGAGAAAGAGAGATGTGATTGTGCAAAAATTGAATACAACCCATAGGAAAATCAGATTTTATGGAATTCCTGCACAATAATGTACTTAATGAGAAAAAAAATAACTAGCAAGGTCACGTAAGTGAGTATTTCGTCGTACATTCTTTGTATTTTACATTTACTCAAATAATGTTAAGCATACTATAAATTAGAGACTGAAAGCCAGCTTTAGAAATCCTTCAACTCCAGATAAGCTGAGTTACTTTAAGGTAACTGTGACAAGGAACTTTTTTGCACCCAATTTAATGAAAGTAAACTTTTCACGTTAAATTATCTGTATATTTATGTACCTGTTATTGTAAAAAAAATTATTTTAAATCACAAATACATCTGTAGAAGCAATAAATAATCAATAACTAATTTTTAATTTTCGAAGCATGTCCTTACCTTTAGGTACACTTTGCATAAAAGGCACTGCATATATCCAATTAGAAGTTTCCAAAGTTTTTGAAAACATAACTATGAATAAAATAAATGAAATAAAATTTAAAAAAAATAAGATTATAAAAATTTTAAGAAATTTAAAATTTAGTGATTTAAATTCTCTTTACATTTCATGCAGAGATTGTGCTATATCTGAAATTTGTGAATGTTGATTTGAAAACGAATTCATTCACTTAATTAAAAATTTATGAATCTTATATTATGTAAAATATCAGCACTATAGGTAACGTAGAATTTGAGCAAAATGTACCGGAATCACCAAAAACTGTATTTTGAGAAAATTGCAAATAAAGATATTTTCATCTATGATTTGTAAATTATATTTTTTGATATAATATAAAGCCATAACAAAATTAGTTGGATTATTTTGCCTCATTTTTCAGTTTTTAAATTGTAAATTTAAAATGCTAGATTACTTAGAAGCTTTTTTAATTTCTCTTTTCTTACTTCATCAATACTTGCTATCAACGATTCACACCGCCTTCCATTTAAAACAGCAAAGTTTTATATCTATAAGTTTTAATATTTGTACTTTACTTTGAACATCGTCATTACAGAATATTTCAGAATTCCTTATACATATTTTTATTGTTATAAACATACACAATGAAAATGTCTTTGATGAATTGAAAGAGTTAATTTGATATTTAGTTTAAATGGAATTCTGTATTTAAGTTTTAGATCAAAAACCATTTTGTATTCTTAAATATGAATATTTATTTATTTTAAAGTAAAGAAAAAAAACAGTAATAAATATATACAGCTATTCATGACAATTCAAATGTTACAATTAAGCATTTAGGAAAATTGAAATATCTGTTTTACAAACTATGTAATTTAGAATAACCCTCAAGATCCACTTTGTATAATACTATATTCCCTTGATTTATAATTTAAGAACTACAGAGTATTTATAAATGCAAACTAGACATAATACACATTTAAAAAAACAAAATTTATTTTAAAAATTTTGTAACTAATATTTAAAACTTTCTTAAATTTTGCACAAAAAATGTAGAATGTTCATTAAATTTGAACATATAATACAGAACAATTACATTATTCGTATAGAGAAATTAATATTTTACAATACATATTACATAAAAAATGAATTTTTTAGAAAGTGTACCTGAATCATAGTTACATCCCATTTGTTTACAATTTTAAAATACCATTTTTTAACGTTCCATTTATCTAATTCTCATAAATAATGCATCTACGGATGCAGCAAAGTGCCCTTGATTTTTTAAATATAAATTTAAAAAATTGCAAAATATAAAGCATTGTCACATCCCAGTTACCTTAACAAGCACGATAGCACTTTATGACTGCTTTTCTGTGGATTTATAGTTCATCAGATATTTCCAACGGAATTCAAATTTGTGAGGTTTACTGGCCAATAAAGCGTTGGATGTGATTCAAGTCTCAAAGGATGCACAATCGAAATACAGCAATTGGATGCAATGTGCAATATTGTTATCAATCTACAGATGATGTGTATCAGTATGACTTCTGTGTTTATCTGATTGTACAAAACAAATATGTTGGGTGTTTATGATGCATATGTTGCTTTTGCTATTTTAATAACACCAACTATGGGCAAAATACATCACTTTTTTTTAGTTCACAAGCAACATTGTTCATCATGAGAAAAATTTCGATTCGCATTGCAATCTGGCAAACCGTGTACATCGGTAAAAATAAGTATTCGATATGCGAAGATTTCTGCATATATTGAATTAATAAATAAAAACTATATAAAAACAAATGAATTTTTATGGGTTTTAAACCAAAAATCACATTAAGTATTGAATGCAGCATCTTCGCAATTCATTAAAATGTAATAATTTAACAAAAAATCACTATTATTTCCTTCAAAGGCAGTAAAAAAAAATCGACCAAACATACAAATAAATGAAAATAAGTCAAATAATACATATATAAACCTAATATCTAGTTTCTCTTTCTCTCCGACGGATGACTTCTCTGAAATACTGTGGCATCAATTTAAGGAGTCTCAGAAACGTTAACAGTTATCCATGCACTCGAAAAAGCATCCTTTTTTAAAACAATGTAACAGCAAAAAACAAAACAATAATTTGAAATTTTTACCACATGAGTATCCTCATATATGTACATTTTTTCCCTCAGAATTTCAGAGAAATTGAATAAAAAATTAAATGGTTATAGAGGAATAAAAATTGGACATTTTTTTCAAAAACATGAAAAAAATCAGTATTTTACACCGCGCTGGTTCTGAAGTACAAAGTTTATTAAAATTTACAAAATCTATTTCGTACAAAAATGTTCCCTTTTGAACTTATACACACTTTTAAAACATTTACAGAAAAAAAATATATTTTTAAAGTACAATTATGAAGAAAATTTTAAAATTTTATGAAAAAACTCAACTAAAACTCATATAAAAGAATTTTATTAAAATTTGTTTCAAAATCTTTCTATAAGTTGTAAAGAGCCTTATTCTGAACATGTGTATGAAATTTCATATTGATATGATAAACAGATTTTGAGAAATCCTGCGCGGAAACCAACTTATTTCCTTTCAAGAAAAATGAAGCTTGAGATAAAAAAAGTAACAAAAAAGAAAATTAAACATATCAGTATGCATTAAAAAGTCCCAGAAGAATATATTGCCGTATGCAATCTTAAATTGTTCAATTTCTGTAAGTATCTCTTTAGTTTTTTAGCTTTACGTACTTCAAAGGAGGTTTTGGTAACTCGTCTCTTAGCTGTTGACTTACGCACTTTGTCAACATTTACACAATTCAAAATATTTGTTTTATTTATTTTTAAATCCAATTGCATGCATTATATCAAAGGACACCAAGTACAATCTCGCCAAAAGTAACTCATCATTAGTTTCCTCCTTCGTCTTTGACTACCAACACAACTGCAATAGCTCCTTTCGTCAAAGTGTTTTTTATCTTCTATTCAAGATAAATTTTTAAAAATAACCCTCTAGTCTTTTTTTTTTTTTTTTGTGTAGGTTGCCTCATCGTGGTAAGGTGATGCCACTGGGTGGAATGGGCGAAGTACGTCGGGAGGATATTCTCCTGACAGGGTCACCCTAGTCGTGAAGGCCATTCCATTTTACCCAGCTAAATACCTACAGGTAAATGAGCTAAGTCAGTCCTCTACCTCTGGTGCTCAGGTCTTTTGACTAACAGAGGCTACCTTTTTCCTCCGTCTATGAGTTATGTAATCTGCTACAGCTTATACTGCATCGTCCGTCGCTCAGGTTCAAAAGGGACACGTTCGAGGTTTAGGAAGAGGCCCTCACTCGAAAAGTAAATTACAGTCTCCCAAAGATCACCCTCTTAGGATAGTTCAGTGTAAAAAAATGGAATTTCAACCTGTGCGGCGAGAATTAAACTAGATCAGACAATGGAGATAGCTGAGGAGCAAAAAGCTCAAATTATTGCCCTCCAAGAAACAAAGTTAAAGGAATCTCATAAAATCAAAGCTAAGGGCTATAATATTGTTAGAAAGGATAAGCAAGGCAAGGGTGGAGGTGGCCTAGCTTTTCTTATCAGAGATATCAACTTTGCAAGTATAAACACCGGCTCCACAACTGATTCAGATTTGGAGCTGTAAGGTATTACTGTTATATGGAGGGGTAAACCTCTATCTTTATATAACTCTTACCATCCACCCAACCTTAAGAATTTGCCCAATAGTGTTGGAAATCTTCTGGTTGATGATTTAATAATTCTGGGGGGACTTAAATTCGAAACATCCAGTTTGGGGATGCACAGCCCCTAACCAGAGAGGACTTGATCTCATTCATATGGTAGATGATGATGGCTTCATGTTAGTCAATGATGACTCTTCAAACCACTCTTCGTTTAGTTACAATTCAGCTGAAGCTCTACACATCTATATTGCAAGCCCACTCTGTTCCCAAATGGCTCTTGGAACATCCTGAAAAATATTGGGAGATCTACCTGCCGCTTTTAATTGAAATAATTAAGATACAGTTTTCATTCTTCAATCGTAAGAAATAGTGGAACTTTGGCAAGGCAGACTGGCAAACTTTTGGCTCCCTTATTGACACAATGATTGATTCAGAGCCCCATTCCAATGATCTTGAGTCTAAATGGTATTCTTTCAAGAACATGCTTCTTAATGCAGCTAGAAAGTCTATCCCTAGAGCAGCGTTTCTCAAACTGTGGGGTGCGCCCCCTAGAGGGGCGTGATAACTCTACGAGGGGGGCGCGAGCATATTAAAAAGTTGAAAACAAAAAATTATTTTAAAAAATTATTAATTTACGGAACGTAAGCAAACAAAATACATTCTGACATAAAAATAAATAAAATACACATTTACGCTGATAAAATACACTTATAAATGTATCAGCACTGTACAATGTATTTTATAATTAACGTAACAATACTTATAGCTAAGAACAAGTTTTATAAATACCAGTGACCCCATGGGCTTGTATTAACACTTATCTTAATATTTTGTACGGTTTATAATTAATCCCTTAACTTTCGATTTAAGGTTGCAAAATTCGCTCCCCAATTACACCGTTTTCCACATAGACGCGCGTATAGGATGTTTTTTAAGGGGGGGGGAGAGGAACAAACAAGCAAATACCCTAAAATAAGTAAAGTTTTCGCAAACATATTGTTAAGGTTCTTTTATTGCATTCCAAAAAGCCTTCGGAATAATTTTTTACATAGCAGTGCACAGAAAAGTTCGGAAAGACGTATATATACGTCCAGAAAATTAATACTTTGGCTGATAGAGACGTTTATATACGCTG
Source organism: Trichonephila clavata (assembly GCA_019973975.1). NCBI lineage: Eukaryota > Metazoa > Arthropoda > Arachnida > Araneae > Nephilidae > Trichonephila > Trichonephila clavata. Next base: position 87,850 of record BMAO01036581.1, on the reverse strand, counting down.
GTGGCACTTTAGAGGTAAAAGTCGTATTCTAGCTTTAGCGTCAAAGTATAGTATTATAAAATTAAATATTGTTATTGTATGGAGGGAGGCGGATGAAAATTATGATTGAATATTGGGTCGCAATCATTGAACGTTTGAGAAGCACTGCCCTAGGGGAAACATAAAGCAACCTATTCCTTTCTTTTCCCACAAATCCCCACTTTTACTACCCTTGTTGCAGAGAAGAAAAGAACATAGAGATATCCACAATACTATTACTAACTAGGCCAGAATTGAGCTGAACAAACTTAACGCAGAAATAAAGCATACATAGGCTTTGCTCAAGAGAAAAATTGTTTGGACCTGTGTAAGGATCTCGATGCCAGATCTCCAAACACAAAAATTTAGAAATTAATCAAAAACATAAGTAAAGACCAACAACAGACAGAAAAATGTAACACTATCTACGATCGGAACGGGCATATTCCCAAGGATGAACAATCTGCTACAAACGTGATTAAGGAATTTTATCAGAAAATAAGTATATTAACTTTTACTGCCGAAGATAGGAAAATTGTGTGAGAAGATCCAGAAATCTTGCTCAAGGCGGACGCAGTTTATTCCCGACAACACTATATTTAGTAAGCCTTTCCATTTGCATGAGTTGGAGATGGCAATGAAAGATCTAGACCTGACTAAATCTCCTGGACCTGACGGCATCAACGGCCAGATGCTAAGTCACCTCGACACTCGTGTAAGGTTAAGGTTTTAGACATCTTTAATCTATCATGGATACCGGTCGTTTGCCGAGGGATTGGAAAAAGGCCATTATTGTTCCTATCGGAAAAACTGGGGAAAGTGGATGGATCTCCAGAGAATTATAGGCCCATTGCTCTGGCATGATTAGCGTACAAACGTATGGGAAAAATTATCCATAAACGATTGCTTTATCATCTTGACAACTGAGATCTAGCCCTAAAAGAACAGTACAGATTCAGAAGGGGACACTGCACTACAGATCAGGTTCTTTATCTTTGTCAAAGGATCAGAGATGCTCAAAATCTGAGTCCAGCAAACCACACAGTGGCTGCTTTTCTGGACCTGTCAAAAGCTTTTGACAGTGTCTGGAAATATAAACTAATTATCAAACTACACAACTATTTTAGAGTGAACGGAAAGGCGTTGTGTTCGATCTATGATTTCTTGAGGGATAGACAGTTCAGAGTGAAGCTCAATTCTACCATGTCAAACAGTTTTAAGATGAGTTAGGGCGTCCCTCAGGGTTCTGTGTTGAGCCCTATACTTTTCTCCCTGTATTTAGCCGGAATTGAGAAAGTTATAACGAATAGTTGCGAGGTCGGTATATACGCTGATGATATTGCCCTCTGGAGCTCTAACTCAGGCGTGAAAAAATTGAATCTAATATTAATTTTACACTTGCTGACATGTAGAACTTTTCTAAGGAACATAATCTGAGTTTTAATCCATCTAAATCTACAGTTAGCTTTTTTACTACTAATAAACGGTTGTATAATTATCAACCAAAAGGTTTTATGACAGATTTGCCTCTCGAATATGAGAAGCATTCAAAATATCTTGGTTTTACTCTAGACCCAGAATTCACTAGTAACAGGCATGTTGAAGCGCTTGAGCTGTAGAGTTGGAAGCGGCTAGGTATATTGAAATATATATATATACACTGGTGTGCAAAAATTAAGGACGAGACGGTTTTTTCAATATAACTTTGTACAAAAGCATTCCAAATCAACACATTTAATGCCGTAAAATCCCCAATACGTAAGGACATGAGTAATGTAAGCAACACTTACTAAAAGAGAAATCAGAGGGATAAAAAGAAGCTTTATTGAAAAAGTAGTATGGAGCGCAATGCGACTGAAGGCCGAAACATCCCTGTGATGGATGTCCAGCAAGAAATATCCGGTCTTTAGTAGGGGATATGATCTCCCCTGACTGCTAGGCAGGTTTCACAGCGTCTGCCCATGCTGAGAATGAGGGTGTGAATGAGTTGTTGAGGCATTGCTGCGCGCCCATTCGTCTTGCAGCGCCAATCGAAGCTCCGGAATCGTTACTGGTGGTAAGGTACGAGCTGCCGAGCGTCTGCCTAGAAAATCTCACACATGCTCGATGGGATTGAGATCCGGAGATCGTGCCGGCCAATCCATTCGTTCAATATCCTCCCTTTCTAAGAGCTGTTCGGAAGCTACTGTGCGATGACATGGTGCATTGTCGTCCATGAAAAGGAACTGCGAACCCATAGCGCCTCTAAAAAGCCGCACATATGGAAGAAGAATCTCGTTACAATAACGGGTCCCGTTGACTGAACCTGCGTTGAAGATGTGAAGGTCTGTACGACTACCAAGCATGATGCCTCCCCAAACGAGAACACCGCCACATCCATACCTGTCCCTTTCAATGATGTTCGAGGGATGATTGCGGCTTCCCCGCTCTCTCCAGATGAGTATGCGATGAAAATCTCTACTCAGACTGAATCTGCTCTCATCTGTAAAGAGTACTCGTCTCCATTTATTGTCTCTCCAATTCCGGTATTCCCGGCACCACAGAGAACGCCTTCTCCGATGGGCAGGTGTTAGAGGTACACACCGTACAGGGCGTCGTGCAAACAGACCACCACCGTGCAGTCTTCTGGCCACGGTAAAACGCGATATCGGTCGTCCAGTCGCCTGTGTCGTGTGTCTAGCGATTTCTCCCGCTGTCTGCCGCCTGTTTCTTCTGGCCTGTAAAGCAATATACCGGTCATCTGCGGGTGTGGTTCCTCGTGGACGACCACTACTGAACCCCCGGATAGCTGTTCCTGTAGTTTGAAATTGTCTCCAAAGTCGTGAAACGATGCTGTGAGCAATTCCGAACTCTGCAGCCACACTTGTCACACTGCGACCTGCCTCCAACTTCCCAATGATTTGACCTCCGGTAAAAGCATCCAGATGTCTTCTAACATATTGATCATTCGCCATTTCTCGCTGAGGCAGCAACTCGGTTTGATTTTAACTGCTATACGGTGTGCAATCTCTTTGCTAGAAATACTAATCTTACACCGACAACATGCTTTACTACTCAGAGACTCCCCCATTACGTCTATCTGCATATCTGCGCATGTGCTACCGTACATCATCTCACTTAATCTCCTGATTGGTCTTTCTGTCCGCTCTGCCTCTTCGTTCAGCTGATATGCTAATTTTTCGACTTCGTCCTTAATTTTTGCACACCAGTATATATATATATATATATATGTACATATATATATATATATAAAGATATGGGGTGCAGATATTTATATATATATATATCTGCACCCCATTCACGTCCAGAAATATATATATATATATATATATATGTATATATATATTTCTGGACGTGAATGGGGTGCAGATGCAGGAACTTTAAGAACTATCTTTGTGGCTATTATACGTCCCATTCTGGGATACGGACTGCCTATACACAGCTGTGACTCTACAACTAATCTCCAGAAATTAGAGAGAGTGTAGCTTAGTGCAGCTCGTGTCACATCACTGGCTTACGTAATAGCTGTCCAAATGATATTGTGTTGATAGCTACGGATCCCAAAATTGGACCTCTGACTTACTGCAGCAATGACATTATAACGAAAGACGTAAGAAACGCTGTCCTCTTGGCCAGATTTATTGCAATAATTTGCTGGAACCTACGTTTGAACAGTGCTTTTTGAGGCAATGCGTTGACCCCTCTGTTGGTCTTCCAGGGGTCAATTTCCATATTGAATTGCTCTCTAAGGTTTCTAAGATAAACGACGCTCCTAGTTTCCACCAGAAATTTGCTCTTGAAATTATAAATTGCATTCCAGAAGGCACTACCTTTGTATGCACTGATGGTAGCAAAAAGACAAGGATTCTCTCTGATAGTAGAGTACTTATCAAAGACAGCAATGGAATTGTAAAATTTAAAAAAAAAAAGAAATCCTGATTTTAGTTCAGTTTTTAAAAGGGAACTCGTCACTATCGATGAGGGACTAAGTTATATTCTGTCTTCCTTTGACCCTAAGTCCATCTGGATTCTTTCTGATAGTCGAAGTGCCATACAACATTTGTCAAACTGGAGTAGCGTTGGCGATAAAACTGGAACTTCTATTCTTAATAAACTAAAATAACTCTCGTCATCTTGTGATGTGCACTTTCAGTGGATCCCCTCGCATGTATATATTTAGGGAAATAAGGAGTCAGATGCCTTGGCGAAGGAGGGTGCCCGAGAGGCTCTGGCTACATCGATTGCCTGACCTATCTTGAGCTGTACTCTGCCAGAAAACATATTGATAAAAAGACTTGGCTCGTCCCCCCGGTTCATATTTGGTATCGAGCTGACTCCCCTGGAAGATTCCTTGCTATTAATTGTGACAGACGCACCCAGACGGCCATTTCCAGATTTCTCAGAAGACATTTATGAAGCCTTACCTTCCAGGGTGGTCATAAAACCCTTCCGATTTGTCCAAAATGTAACATCGAGCAGGTTTATCCGACTCATATTCTTGGATGCCTCGGTTTATCCTACAACGACTTGCTAGGTCTTCCTATACTAGTTTATGACTTTTTGAGAGTGAATAAACTCATAGATCTCGTATAGCAGAACCTTGACAAGGAGATAAGTAACAACAAAAATAACATATCAATTCTGTTCTTGCTTCCATCATTGTATTCACATGCAGCTATAAATGCAACTTTTTTTGAGACATGCATTCTGATCCTATCAATTTCGGGCTATACTTCGAAATAAGTGAATTCAATGACTCATTAGTACAAGGGGTGATCAAATGAAAATCTGCGAAACAAAATAAAAATGAAACAGTTAAATATTTGCATATTCCACCAAGGGAGAATGTAGCGAGACATCTCGGGATGCCATTGGAGACTCTGACTGGGATCGGATCATGCGCGGGTACCCGCATGCGCAGGAGAGAGCAAAGGCTCTTATAAAAAGCGGCGTCCAAATGATGCGAGCACAGAATTATTCGAGCACAGAAAAAGCATTAACTCCGATGTGTACTGTGAGACACTCCGACGCCTACGCAGGTCCATCAAGAACAAAAGACCGGGGCTGCTCACGGAGGGTGTGGTTCTGCTCCATGATAACGCACGTCCACACGTCTCCAGAGTCACACAAATGGAACTGGACAAGTTCCAATGGGAAACGTTGGACCATCCGTCCTACAGTCCGGACATGTCACCCTGCGATTTCCATGTGTTTGGTCCACTGAAGGAACACCTGAAAGGAAAGCGCTTCAACTCGGACGACGTACTCAAGGACACTGTGAAGGACTGGGTCTCGTCACAGCCACAGGAATTCTGGGAACAAGGAATCCTGCGGCTTGTTCATCAGCGGGATCATTGTGCTCAGGCCTATGGTGTATATTTTGAATAAAGTCTATATTTGTACCCACCGTGTTGTTTCGTACCTTTTCATTTGATCACCCCTTGTATTTTGAGTTTACCCCCTAAATACCTTCTTAGCAATTTCAAGTGTGACAAATCTTTAAAAATAGGTTTAATCAGAAACTTCTTTTGGTAAAGGGTGCGTATGAGAACATTCACTGTATTATTGTGGACTGAAAAATTGCACTAACACCACCTATTTTTGCCTTTAGAGCAAAGCCAATGTTTGGTTCACCATCTGTGCTGGATGTTTGAGCCCAGACAGCTTGCCTCATCTCATTCACATAATATAAGTCGTCAATATGCTTATAAGAGCAGCAGCAAAGCAACATTTCCCACTAACAATTTTCCCATCAAAAAACTTATTTCCCCCAATAAAGCTTTTAACTTCCGCAAGCGGCTACCCATTCACTTTTGGACAAGGCCCCCACGCACTGTCTTTTCAATCAGTACACTATAGCCATATGGTGTTTTTCGGCAATAGATGAAAATGCCTTTGAGTTACCATCACCTATGAGCTGCTGGTATTTCAAACCATGTTTTTGTTCCGATCAAAAAAAAAAACTTCTGCATTCCGCAGACTTCCATTCCTCTAGCAGATCCACCATAGTTTTTTTTCTGCAGAAATTTGGTGTTTAGCCAAAGAATCATTATATTTTGGTCAAACTTTTGCCCCTTATAGGAGTAGCATCCCTTACAATAAAAGGACTTCACTTCCATATCGACGACTTTCCCTCAGTCAACTCCAATCAAAAAGTGCACTCTCTAATAAGAGATATATGTCCACGGGTGTTCCAGGTCCCATCACTGCTAACGACAACAGAATTTACGGTGCCATCAATAATTTTTTCTTCACCAGTCGCCTTCTTCATCGATGCATTTACAAACGCTTCACTTACATCTGCTATATTAGTATTTATTCTGTCATAAGCTTTCTGAGACACTGGATTTGGCAAACACATAGGAGGACAAAACGTCTCGAGTGAAGGCAATCCTTGGCCTATATATCACATGGTCAAAAAACCGACCATCTGTTGATTTCCGGTATATTTTTAATATCAATCAATTCATAGGAATTAAATGTTTGTCCAATGCTACATTCTCTGTGTGTGAATAGAAATGTGGAAGATAATCCTACGGTGGATTTTTCACTCCTTTTTATTTTCCCGTAACACACAGAGCAACAAAGTAATTTTTCAATTTGGGAAAATAATAAACTTACATCGATTAGTCTATAACCTTGAAATTCTAAGCAAACATCATTTTCAAAAGCCTTCGAAATCTTATGTGTACTTGGTAAATTTCTCACAGATGAACTTTTGTAAGAGGAAACATTTCTAAACGAAATATTACCTTTTCATGACACCAATTTCTTCACGTATTTGGTGCATTGCAATCTTTTCTTCTTCGTTCTCTTTCCAGATGAACTTTTTTCAATGAAACATCCCTATTCAAAAGCTTTCAATAACACATGTAAAAGAATACAAATCCAAAATCGAAGTGTAAATAAACAATCGTACTTAGATAAAGCAAAGATGGAAGTTGAGTTTCAATTCTGCTTCTCACAAAATCAATTTGGTATTAGGTGTGGCTCTTTTACCTAGTCTAGTACGCGAAATATTAAAATGTGTGGAAGGTGTTATGTCAGCTACAAAAGTAGGCGTAGCACACTTACCAGTTATTTCTCAATAATTTCGGAAGTTTTCGCAGTAGAAACAAACTTTTGGTAGAAAAATGCTCAAAATCGTTGAGGCTTTAACATATTTCTTTTCAAAAATTGAACTCAAAGGGTTCTGAGAGGTCTTAACTAAATAATGTTCTGTCACATCCTGGTTATTTTTCACCCATTCCTCTCTAAGGATCTCCTTCATTTGACGCTTGTTAGAAAAATGGGCTCTCTTAACCTTTTTTTCCAATATGCTCAACAGGTGCTCAATTGGAATAAGGTCTGGACATTGGACGGGTCTTCTTATAACTTTTGGGCAGTTGTATAGCATCCAAAACCTTGTTTTGTGAGCGGAGTGTTTTGGGTCATTGTCTTGTTGAAACTGGTAGTCCTCCTCAATTCCCAGTTTTTCAACAATGGCAATTAAATTTTCAATGAAAATCTGTATGTAATACAGATGATTAATTATGCTATTAATTACTACAATATATCTCACTTCTGAAGCCTCCATACACCTCCGAAATCATTAGATCTCCTCCTTTATGCATTACTGTGAACACCATATTCCGTTCTTCCGACTCAGCATTGCATTTTCTGTACACTAAAACTTGGAATCGCATCCAAAAAGTTTAAATTTCCTATCGATTGCAAAATTTATACAGTGCCAAAATTCTACTTCTTTGCTTAGCTATTTTCTAGAAAATTCTAGCCTTTGCATTCGGATTTCTTAGGAAATACACTCTTTTGCAAAAAGTTCGAAGCACCATGAATGTTGGGGCATGACCCTCGAATTATATCTGACTCCAGAATTCACCCCCAACACTCAAAACTATAATTATGCCTACCCGACACGGGTGCAGGTTCCAGAAATATAAGTACACCTCCACTTGCTCGAATTCATAAGCGAGAGAGAAACCACTTACCTGCGTAGTATAAAAATCTTTATTACCATGAACTCCAGAGTTTCATACACAAAGAAAAGAACTGACTTGACTGGTTAAAAACATTAAACGCATTGCCAATCAAAGTTATCTTTCACGTCTTATATACAGACAAAAACAGCCAGCGCCATCTATGGGACAGTGAGAAAAATCATGGCAGGCTGACGAATTCACAACACTCCCCCCTTTTTGAATTTTGGAACAGAAATAAAAAAAAAATAACTAATGGTATCTTTAGTGCAGGAACACACCTCCAGAGGATGTAGTTTTCTCATTGGATGAGTCAATATGTCATTTCTGGTCTTTACCTTGACAATTCGAACACGCCCATCTCTGCCTGTACAAAGCTCTTGAACACGAGCGATAGGCCAGCTAACTGTCTAGAGGTTCTCGCATCCAACTAATACGACGTCCCCTACTTTTAATTCACAGTCTTTCTGTCCATGTCTTTGAATCATTTGTCCCAGATACTCCCTGCGAAAATGGCTCCGCATCTGCTCCCGGAACTCATGGTAAAAACGTTGACGAACCAGGAGTTTGTTTCTGTCCAGCATGTCTAAATCAGCTGTTCCAGAAACTCTTATATCCTGTAAAAACATAGAGGGTGTTAACGGCAGAAGATCTTCAGACTCAAGGGAGATATAAGTGAGTGGTCGACAATTTATTACGGCTTCAACGTCACAGTGAATAGTAAATATATCTTCGTAATTAACAGAAGCCTGACCCAAGACTCTCACAATTAAATTTTTCACGGAAGGAACTAGTCGCTCCCACCATCCGCCCCAACAGGCGGCAGTGGGCGGAATAAATTTCCATGTGAGGGGATTTAACGTTTCTTTAAAAACCACTTTCTCCCAATCAATTTTTTTAGAACTGCTGACGTACCAACAAAATTAGTCCCGTTGTCGGAAGTATACAATGGACGGTTGACCTCTGCAGACTATGAAACGACGGAAGGCTTCGATGAAGCATTCGGTACTTATGTATGTTACCAATTCCAGATGCACACATCGATACACTATACAGGTAAACAATACTACCCAGGATTTATTTTTACTTTTGAGAATCAAAGGGTTGCATAAATCTACACCGGTAACTTCGAATGCGAAAGCCTCCCTAACTCTGTCTAATGGTAATTGAATAGGTAAAGTAGTCAGAGGTTTTACTGAAAATCTTTTACACAGGACACACGCGCTTCACTACTGACCTTATTGTGCGTCTCGCACCAATAATCCAGAATTCTTCTCTCATTATGACAGGCAGTGCTTGTATGTCGGTATGAGAATACCTTAAATGATAATCTCTAATTAAACAGTCGACAATGTAATGCCTAGAAGGTAATAAAACAGGGTAACAAAATGCGTAATAATCATCCCGTTCAATAATTTTAGTTTTTACTCTTCTCAGGCCACTCTGATCTCGCATGGTCAAGAGACCATTTATAGAATCTCATCTTTCCGAGAAACTCTCTGCCTGAATGAGCAAAAGAAGTGTACCCCTGGAATAATGCACTTCATCGACGAATAGGAAAGGCTCTTGATTTACCACTTTCTTTTGGCAAGTTTTGGTGAATCTTATTACCCAACCCAAAATCCGAATCATTTTTGAAAACTCCGAGAATTTCTCATACTACTTAACCTTATCAATTTCTGCAGTCACACCCAGATCTACATTTAAATCTCTCTCTCTCTCTCTCTCTCTATTCCCTTCTTCCTCTCCGACAAATTCAAACTTTCAGCTGCCTTAATTTCCAATGTTGGCCATCTGTCCCCGGGGTCCTTGAGCCAATCGGGTCAACTCCACCAGTCTGATTCAGAAAACCGAAGAGGAGAACAACTACAGGAAGGCAAATCAGCATGATTAGAAGGACTCGGTACATATGACCATTGATTTGCTTTAGAGAAAGCGCAAATTTCTTTAACATGATTGCCCACAAAAGTTTCCCAGGCATCATTACTTCGAATCCAAGATATAGTTGTGGTGGAATCTGTCCAAAAATAATTCGTAATGTCATCCAATGTAAGCTTGTGTTACATACCTAGAAAGGCGTACGCCTAAAACACACACCCTAAGTTCCAGCAGAGGAATGGTAATTCCCTTCAGGGGTGCAACTCTTGACTTAGCCGCCTCAAAACTGACCAAATTTTCCTCGTTAGTTTCAGCTTGCAAAAAATTACCGTGGCTTAAGCGTGCTGGCTAGCATCACAAAATATGTGAAGCAACCAGAAACTTCTATCACCAAATCCCATACGCCGCGGTATTCTTAACTCGCTCAGAACTTCCAATCTATTATACCACTTTAAAAATTTGCTCTTAATATTCTCTGGCAATGGAGTATACCAGCCCACTCCACACACGCCCACATTTCCTGCAGTAACAACTTTGCAGTCAGCAAAACAGGCGCCAAGAAACCTAAGGGATCAAACATTGCCTGTGTCAGGGACAAAACTCCTCTTTTAGATAAGTTTTCTGAAACTAATATAGTCTTACTTTCCACATAGAGAGTATTATCTTTTTTATCCCACATAATCCCTAAAACTGGATCGATATTCTCCAATGTGGAATCCGCATTTAAACCCTCTAGAGTTGATCTCACCTCCTCCCCTACTGAACCAGAGGTCCACATACTTAAATAAGATTTTAGTAGAACACAACAAAATCTACAAGCTCCGTTTCATTGTCTACATACATTAAGCAATTATCAGCATAAAAGGATTGTCTTAATTTACGAGCAACATAACCTTGTTCCGTTGGCACTTGTGATAAATGGACCAAAATAACCACCCCCAATAAAAATGGGCTAAACCTTACTTCGAATACTACCCTTGTGTGTCGGAAAACCTTTACAACATTGTCTCTCCTCCACCAAAGAAATCGGAGAAAGTCTCTATCTTCCTTTCGCAACTCTATTTGCAAGAATGCGTGCCGAATATCAGAGGTAACGCCAATGCACTTCTCTCTAAATCTTTACAAAATCAGAGGGAATCTCTTCAATTAAATTTGGTCCTTTGACCAAACAATTATTAAGGGAGGGTGATCTATCAACCTTACATGATGCATCAAAGATGGGGATTATCTAAGTTGTGACACTATCTGGTTTAAATACTGGGTGATGTGGCAAGTAATGTCCCTTAGAATTCAGTTCATGATCTGGGACCATTTCAATCACCCTCTCCTCCAACCATTCCTTGAAAACTCTATCATATTCTTCATATTTGTACAGAGACCTATGCTTTCGGGTCATGCCAAACAATCTTTTTTCTGCTACCTGATAACTCGATGGTATTTCCACACTGCTTTCTAACCAAGGTAATCCCACGCAATAACGACCATTTTCTTTTCTTGTAAGAGAACTCGAAAATTGGTCATGGGCAATTTCTTCTTCCGCAGCGTTAGTTAAGTTTTGTTTAGCATCTAATATCCCGATAGCCTCCAAATTCCAAGGATCGGAGATATTAAAGTCATGAACTACTAAACATGCGCATAAAGTTGGAGCATTTTTTTCTTTGTTACAAATAATCTCATCAGATGAACCACAGACAAACCAACCTATCTTTGTACAAACTGCCGTCAACCCTCCTTTTAATTGCTTTACCCATCCTGTGAGAATATTAACATAGTTATCAATACCAATAAGAATGTCTATTTTGGGGCAGTCTGCTCCCATATCTGACAACCAAATGTTGTTTTGTTTTAATTCTTTTAATATCGAACCCTTGGACACCCGAAGTAAATCTCCACATATTACATCCTGATCTAAAAATTGAAATTCTAAATTTGAATATTCTCGCGGACCGGCTGAACAAGATTTAACCCGATATTTGTTATGGAACTTAGGGTCCTGGAACCACCAAATAAAGTAAGAGAAACATTTTCCTTAGAAACGATTGGTAACCCCAATTCTGAAGCCAATGATTCTAAAATATATGACCGCTGCGAGCGACAATCTAAGAGTACTCTTACATATGGGGAATATTAATTATACAGGACGCGTAACCTCCAAGTCGCAGTTCACCATCTGCTATTTTTATATTTCACGATTAATCTTTAAACATTAACCTCATATACCCACATACCTCCCATACCGACCGTCACATTAGCATTAAATCAAGTCATCTCTATGGAAAGCGGTTTTTAAACTAAAACCACAGTTAAAGAAATGTTTCTCCAAAAGGATTTGTAGAAAAAACCGAATAGTACCTGTTACATGTCCCTCCAAGACTTAGCATGGTAACTACTTTCCCAATTAACTCATTAACGGGAAATAACTTAAATCTTATTTCACAAAAACTGAAACGTTTTTAAATCAGATTGATGGAATCTTGCTTTTTCTGCGTAAGCGAGCCAATCAGAAAAACCTTTCATATGATTTTAATACCTTCTGGACTAGAAAGAGACGAGATCTCAGAAGTGAACAAAAGCTACTTTTTAATATCATGTTTAGAGTATCTGCTTATCTCCTCTTGTTATGTGTTTCATATTTGGGAGTTTTTATGTAACAGCATAAAATGGGGTATTAAAAACATCAAGACTTTATTATTTCCACCACTGAATTGGATGCCAAAATTATTTAAATCAAGTCCATAATATTACATATATACACTGAAGATCCAAATATTATGAACACCTTCTTACGTTGCTTCACCTTAGACTCGCAAAATAGCTACAACTTGCCTTGGCACTAATGCCATAATTTCTTCCTATATGACTAGAGACAGGTACTTCCAACTTTCTAAGCAGTGGTCTCACAAAATTGAGATATTCCGTCATCGCAGTTTTTAATTCTTTGAGCCACATTTGTATGAAACACAAATGTGCTCAATCAGATTAAGATCTGGCGATTTAGGTGGCAAGGCATTATAAATGAAATTCAGCACTATGCCCCTAGAGCCCTTCCAAAACAATCAGAACCTTGTGACATGGGGCACTGTCCTGCTGGAAGATTCTATTTCCAGTTGAGAAAAAGGGAGCCTTGTAAGGGTACAACTGATCGACAATTATGCTCAGATAGTCCGCATCTTTAATTTTATGTTTTAATAAAACTAAGGGCCCGATAGAAAAACCCCTCATAATACCACCACAACTATCATGTGTATGACCTGCTGTACTTAGGGAGAATAACTCTTCGGACCCAAAACGGTGCACCTTCTTCCAGTCAAGTAATCTTCTTCAACTTATCAAGGTCCAGGCTCGATCAGGCAGACGTCACACGAGTAGGACGTCTGCTGCACAGTCCCTTATCCAATAAAGTTCGTTGAGCTCCCCGTTCTGAAATACTTGCACTTGGAAATGTAGTGTATTGAGCAGTCAGCTGAGCCACTGTCTGGCTTCGATTTTGATTAACTATGTGGGACAACCTCCAACGTCTTTTCTGTTTGAAGAAGTATGGATGTCCAATTGCTTGATTTCTACTGCTGGTTTCAACATCATCTGTCCACTTGGCATAAATACTAACAATGGTAGATCGTGAACAACCTAAGAGTCGTGCAGGTTCGGAGAAAATTGTTCTATTACATCCTGCCTTACATCAAAGTCACTTAGATCAACAGCCCTTACCAAACTTCACAAAAGTAGTGGCAAGTAAGATCTCAAATCTTACAGCTGCAGTTAAATATCGTTTCTACTTTATAATCTCGTGCCCTTTACGTCATCTAGACGACTGTATTGCAAAATGAGGGGAGGGGGATTTATAATGTTTTGACTCATTAGTGTATATATATGTAATAATTCCCCAATATTAAATTTTTTGTTTAGGGATTTCATTTAATTAAAGATGGCTTTGATCCCTCAACTTATCGCGCCCCGATAACTTATTTCTTTAATTTACCAACTTAACAGTGACTAACCATTTAATCATAACTTCATCGCTTTATAAACTGTCACTTTCGCATATTTCGGAATTTGATGAGACACAATATGGTCTTATCCACTTATTCTGATCCATCGCGGAATTAATAACGGTAATCATATGATTTACAAAGCTTCTGTTTCGAAAAATAAAAATATGTTATCTCTAGAAAACAAGACTTTTGTGTATTGCCCTACGTCTGCGTGTCTTTGTGTTGCTGCTATACGTGCTTTATGTGTTAATATTAATAAATATGCAATTAAAATACCAAACTGTCTCCTCATCCTTTCAGTAAACCAGATCAAGAGATTTTTTAATAACTTTAACGGCTCATATTTTACTCTCGACCGTATATTCTCTGAAATGAAATTCCCACTCTCTCTAAACGGCTATTTAGATGCCAGAAAAGTTTTAACAAAATCTTTTCTAGTACCGTGATGGCTTTGTGTTAAAAAATCCTTACAAAATGAAAAATAATTTCATTGAAATAAAGTGTTTCTGGTGTGTTGTTCTTGGAAAAGAGTCCCGAAACTAGTTCAACCGATTCAGTGCTACATGAATGGTATCGTCTACAGATCGTGAAAGTACGTGAAAACAACTGTGGCTCGGAAGTAAAAAAAAAGCAAAATGTGTATCAGATAAATCAAGAGAGAATTCAAGGTATAATACATCTTCAATAATACCATAGTTTCCTAATCTACAAGAATGTTTAAAAAAGTGTCACAAAATCATCATGTGTACTAGAAATTTAGATAGGATTCTAGTTAAAGTGTTACAATTGAGTCTTCAAATTTAAAAGGCTAATTATATGCGTTGAGGTTTCCATAATTATTTCAATTTTATTTTTAAAATTATTCTTAAGTATGCATTAAATAAAATTTATCATAAGGTTTCATTTATTGTGCAAAATACTTTAAAAAAGGAAGTCAATTTTTATAATTTGTTTAATTTCCAAGCAAATGAGTTTTTAAATTGTTTGAATATGTTTATTTCCGAAATGTTAAAGTTTGAAATGTTTTTAAAATTTAAAGGGATTTGATAATGTTTATATATTTTTACATGATCAGTTTTTGAAATAGTAATTTTAAAATACTTAAAATTGAGCGTGTTGTTATTATGCCTTCTGAGAGTGATTACCTAACAGATTGTGACGATATGCAAATGTGTTGCCTCAAATTATACAATTTTATCTCAACGCTAATGTGAGCATTGAATTAATGGTTTCTATAACTTGATCAAATTTGATTTAAATACAAATTATGTTATTAATGGAAATGTGCTAATTCTCGAATGACTCGAATTCTGGTTTTCGGGAGCCGTCGATCTACGAGAGTACCATCGCTCAGTGCTCGCCATCGGCTGCAAGTCTTGCCTGGGCATGAAAGTACAGAGACTGGAGTGTAGAGAATTAGAAACAAGTTGCATGGAGTAACGAGTCTCGATTCCAACTACTTAACGCCGTCTGGAGGCTCAGAATAGGGCATCAGGCTCATGAAGCCATATATCCTGTATGCCAGGTTCGAACTGTACAAGAGCATGGTGGATCAATCATGGTCTGGGGTGTTGTTTCGTGGCACTGTTTAGGATTTATGGTGCGTGTATCACCCCTTCCCTCAATACATTTCGGTATGTAAAATTGCTGGGTGATCACCTCCATCCGTTTATGATTTTCTGTTATCCGCACGGTAATGGAGTTTTCCAGCAATACAACTGTGCTTCTCTCAACTCCCGGTTTTCTACTGGCTGCTAAGATGAGCATTCCTCTGATTTTCTGTCATAAATTGGCCACCTAAAAGCCAAAACTTATAGCCTACCTAAAAGTCAAAAACTGTTAAGCCTCTTTGGGATGTTTTGGAACAAGGTGTGAAACACCATCATGTTTTACCAACGAACCATAATGAATTATGGACAGCTTTAGCTAATATGTGGCAAGTCATTCCCGTGGAACATTTAAGAAACTTGTCGAATTTATACTAGTCGTGTGGCAACTGTTATCAAGGCCATAGGAGGCCCAACTCGTTAATAGGTAGGTATCCCTAATTTAGTAGCACTTCAGTGTATATAAAGGAGAAAAGCGACTCCCATTCATTCACTTATTCACTCAATTACTTGTCATAATATCTCCAAAACTGAAAATCATCACGTTATCGATTTTGAGATTTTCCTATTTCTAAAATTTCCAATTCTTGACCTTTCCAGTGATATAATATAGATGCTAATTTTTGAATGAGAAGTATGTCAAAATGACTTTTGAAAAATAATTAGCTGTTTCGCCACGAACCCTTTTAACAAATAATCGTGTAAATATTAGCCTTTTAAATCTGGGAAGTAGTTATAAAGCCAGTATATGTTTTCATTTAATATACACAATTAACTGTAGATTAACTGTATGATAACTGCAAGTTTAACTGTTACTCTGCTTACCTATTTTTAGAGGGAAGATTCTAAATGTCATGAAATCATTGTAATTTTAATTTGAAGTTTGGAACTTTGTAGTTGTTTTATGTTTTATTGGAAAAATTCTTTCCTTCAAAATTTTACAATTATTATAAAAAAACAATACTTTTTAGTTCTTCATAGCTTGTTTATAAGAATTCTAATAAAAAAGTGGACGAAGTTATTTGCTAACATGATAGTAAAAATATTGTTTCTGAAAAACTTAAACATGGCTAAATGACATCATTTCATGGTGTCATTTAGTATCCAGTATTGTAACCAACATGTACTGGAAAATGGTTGTAAAAGTACTGAAAATGTAAAAACCAGCTTTTTCATTAAAAGAATAAGAAAAAATTGGCGAAATTGTCGAATCAGCCACTAGTACGCCAATTTCTGAAAAAACGCCAATTTGGCGCGTTTTCGCAAAATGTGTTTTGGAGTAGCAACCCTACCCCACTACACGCAACACTGTAGCCGACTTCTGCCTCACTGATACAAAAAATTGGAAGTTTACCAGATTTGGCGCATTCATCAATTTGGCGAGAAAAAGCTTGGCGGGATAAATGGCCGATTCGACAATCCAACCAGAAAAAAATTATCAACCAACAGTAAGAAAATTGATGAGGAAGCATAAATATTTACAAAATTGCATTACATTTTTGGATAATAAGTCATTCTCCCCCCCCCCTTCCTTTTTTATGTCAAGGTAAGTATTTGTCCAAAAATTACTTTTTTCTAAAATTTATATTTTTAAAATTGTGAAAATGTACTTTATTTATGTACTCTGTGTTCCTTATATATAATTGTGTTTTTTACTAAAGTGACAATTTTGAAATATTCTTAAAACATAACAAAAAAATTACAATTTTCAATAAATTCATAATGATGCTCGTTGAAAAAAAATTTGTCTTTTTATAAAAGCTAATTAATATATTTAAAAAAATTCACTTCAGTATAAAAATAAATGTCTAATTGATATATATTCAAAATCTTGAGTCTTTATGTTTAAGAGTTTCTGAGAAAAAGGTATGAGATGTGTGTGATACATCAAATAGGATGTTTATGCCTTTGCGAAAAGTTTGTTATATATAGAAAAACACATATATTTCATGTTTAGAAATATAAAAACAGTTTTATTGTGACTTTTTTTAGAAATAATTTGTCCAGTTTAGAGTAAATTTTAAAGTTTAAAACTTAGAAATTGTTTGTAACAACAAAACCTAATGAAAACTTTACAAAAACCCAATGAAAGCTTTTGAAATGTCGTAAAATCAGGTATAACAAAAAGTAACCACAAAATCATACCAAACTATATTCATATATTTTTATATATTATACGTACTTATGATACTGCATTGTCAACTTGGATATTTGTTACGTATGAAAGCTAAAACTTTCACAGATTGATACAGAATTTGAGAAAATTGATGCAAATTTACAAAATATCTTGTTAGATAAAAACTGAAAAATGCTATGTATTTTTTCTGGGACATTTAAGTATTTTTTGTTTCCTATTTTATTGAAAATACATTGAAAAGATGCTGATTTTTAATAAAATGGGACAAATACATGTTGTAATTCATAATTTTTGTGATGAAGTGACATGTTATGGTAAAAATGCAATTTCCTCAATGTTATTTTTAAAATTACATGTTCCTTTTGCTCAGAATTTACTGAATAAATGCACTTGGAATTTTCACTAAATATTACTGATATGTAACTATATATACCGAAGTTAGATTTTGAAAATATTCCCTAAATATTTGATTATAGACCAAATAACGCGACAAAAAAATGGACATTTTTAAAAAATTCACAGTGATGCTACGTAAAAGTATGTTTTGAAAAAACTAAAAAGTATATTTGAAAGATTTCACTTCAGTATAAATATAAATGTTTATTTATTGCACAGACAAGTTTTTAAGCTTTAGTTTTCTAAATGTTGCTGCATAAAAGGTGCATAGATATCTGACATGTGATTTTTTTTGTCGTTGCATGTAAAGCTTGTTATATACATAAAAATAAATAATTTTTTCATGTTTAAAAGCATAAAACATTATTATTATGACTGTTTTAGAAATCATTTGACCAAATTTAGAAAAACTTTTGAGATTAGAAAAACTTTTAGGATTACTGTTTGCTTGTGAATATACAAAACATTAATGAAAATTTTCGAAATGTCACATAATCACATATTCCTAAATCCTTACTTTCACAATTTGATGCATTATTACAAGGTATTCATGATGTTTTATTCTCAACTTTGATACTTGTCATACATCACATGTAAAACTTCTTCAAAAATTGATACAGATTTTGAGAAATCTAACGTAAATATTACAAAACATCTCGTTAAACGAAAACTGAAAAATTCTATGTATGTATTTTCTGGGAAAATTTAATTAAAATAGGATACAAAAAAGTCTTAAAATAAATATAGGATAAGTAATGAGTAAGAAAATGGGACAAATAAATGTTGTAATTCATAATTTTTGTGATGAAGTGACATTAAAAATATTAAAAATGCATTTATATCAAAATCAAAAATTTTAATCTGAGTGTTCCTATTTCTCAGAATTGACTCATAGGAACCTCATGCAAATTTAAGTGAACATAACTGATATGTAACTATATAAACTAAAGTGAGCCTTTTTTTAAAATTCCTTAATTATTTTTGTAAAAGTCAGTTAGCGTGAAAAAAAATGACAATTTTAAAAAAATTCATCGTGATACTTTTATGTTGAATGATTTTGAAAAAAAATTTATCAATATATTTAAAAAAAATCTCCCTTTAGTATAAATATAAAAGTATAATTAATATACAGACAAAATTTGAAGTTTTTCTATTGAACAGTTCCTGAGAAAAAGGTACATAAACTAGCACAGTTTAACATTAACGGTATAGGGGTACCGACTAATCTTAAACCTACAAGCTCTTGAAATTTGGTAGGTATGTTTCTTCATTGAGTAGATATATGCCAAGGACGTATTTTAAGAAGATTGAGCCACAAGGGGCGTTACGAGGGATTAAAGGGCGTTATAAATAGTTAATTCCATTTTTAAATTACTGGATGTACAGTCTTGAAATTTGTAAGCAGATTCCTTGAATGGAGTAGATATCCGCTACAAAATAGGTTTTGTGAAAAACAACCCTCAAGTGGTGTTGCGGGGGATCAAGGAGCGAAATAGATATTTTCCCCTCTTTTTAAATCTTATACATACAGTCGTAAAATTTGGAAACCAGATTGCTTTTATGGAGTAGACATCCGCTACATAATGGGTTTTCGAAAATCGACCGTCAAGTGGCGTTGCAAAAAATTAAGGAGGATTACAGATAATTATTTCCATATTTAAACTACTGGAGGAACAATCTCTAAATTTGGTAGGCATCTTCCTTTCATTGAGTAGAAATCAGCTAAGAAAGGGTTTTGCGAAAATCAATAACCAACGGGCGTTATAAATAATTACTTCCTTTTTTAAAATACTGGACATACAGTCTTGAAATTTGGAAAGCTGATTCCTTTCATAGAGCAAAAACCCGCGACAAAATGGGTTTTACGAAAATTGATCCCAAGTGAGGTTGCGGAGAATTAAGGGACGTTATAGATAATTATTTCCGTTTTTAAATTATTAGAAGTACAGTTTTGAAATTCGGTGAGCAGATTCCTTTCAAAGAATAGACATCCACTACAAAAAGGTTTTTACGAAAATTGATCCGCAAGTGGCGTTTGAGAGGCTTAAGGAGCGTTACAGATCATTATTTCGATTTTTAAACTATTAAAAGTACAGTCTTGAAATTTGCTAAGCATCATTTGAGGGCATAGAGTTCCTTTAACAAAGAATTTTATGAAAGTCTACCCCAAGCTTAGGGACGTTATAGAAAAAATAAATTCCTGTTTTTGAATTGTTAGACCCACACACTTGAAATTTGTTAAATATGTTTCTTTTTTTAATAGAGATCCACTAAAAATGTATTTTAAGGAAATTGACTCCAGGGGGAAGCGGGCGTTGTAGGGGCTTATTGATAAAAAAAAATGTCCCCGCTTTCAAACTACTAGGACTACAATTACGAAATTTGGTGCCAATGTTTCTTTTGCTGAATTTAAATCCGCTAACAACAGTACTTTTGGAAATCGACTCTGAATTGGTTACATGACTTATTGATAATAAAAATTCCGTTCTTGCACTATTAAGTTTAGACTTACATTTGGCCCACATGTTTAATTTACCGAGTAGAGAACCTCTGAAAATTGGTGTTTTCCTTAGTTATAGGTTTGTGAGAGCACAAAAAATAGTTCTTCATTTTGAGATTAATGGAAATTATTATTTAGAAGTTCTGTCCTTTTGGCATCAAAAGGCGAGAGCTACATTTATAAGTATATTTTTCAACATATATATGTATATATATATATAATATATATATATATATATATATATATATATATATATATATATATATCGGGAAGAATTTTACAGAACATATTACAGGATACAATAGACAAATTTAAAGATACTTCTATTATAAAAAACAGCTATGACGTAATAAAGAAGGTTGAGCAACAAAAGGTATTTTCAGTGCATGGATTCGATTTTGAAGACCTATTTAACTCTATCAAAATAGAAGATATGATTCAGATACTTACAGATGCATATGGGAAATATGGTTTAAATAATTGTATTGGTTTTGAAAAGTTCAATATACTAATTATATTTGTAATACAGGAGAACTTCATTATTTTTGATAACAAACTTTACAAACAAATAAAAAGCTTGCCTCAGGGTGGCCCTGCAAGTAATAGTCTTGCTAACTTATATTTACACCATTATGAATCAGGTCGAAGAAATGATCCATCATGCCTTTTGTTGAGGTATATAGATGATTTAATTGATATTGGTCGAGACAGGGAATTTAAACCTAACATTGATTTTTATCCGGGTTATTTAAAGTTGATACAGACAAATTTTAACTCCAACAAAGTTATATTCTTAGATTTAGATTTACATATCATTGACAACAAACTATATAGCAATATTTATGATAAAAGGGATGCATTTAACTTTAATGTTATAAAGATCCCCCAAACTTCAATAGTTGCATACACATATCAATATATAGAAAAAAAAACATAATTTTAAATTTATTGATGAGAAATAATAATTTAACTACACATAATATTGATAAGTTCAAGAACATTCAGAAATTTTTATTTAATTGCATACAGAGTGATTATCCCATCAAGTTCTTGAAATCATACATAGATCAAAAACATTTCTTAAAAATCTTTTTAAACTTATAAAAATTGGCAACTTGCGACAGATTCCACGATAGGTTTTGCGAAATGCAGATCCACCACACAACATTACGTCCACAAAATCAGCTTGTTGGTGGTCCAGCTGTGGGGAGTGTGTTCATTCCACACACGGGTTACATTTTGATACACACACATACCAACGTTTACACGACTATACTTTAAAATTATAAGTGACCAACCAAAATTTCTATGACCAATCAAAAAACTTTTTGAATGCAATCTGGCTTGCATCTAATATTACATATTTAAACTCGAAAGTAAGAATATTGATCTTTTGGGTTATAGCGTGGCATTAGTGGGAGTGATGAACAATGTAGGAGTTATGATTGATGTAGGAGAAATGAAAAATTGTTGAGAAATTGGAATACCGTTCATCGATTTCATTTATTAATAGTATAATTTGGGGTGAGTTTTTTTTTTTTGATGATTTATGTAATCTGTTTTGGTGTTGTTAAGTATTTAATTTTTGAATATACTACACTCTTGTTTTGAATTTTAGGGCTTTTGAGGTTTTTTCATTCTATACGGCCATTTCAAGAATCGGTGCATATTCTTTGATTTTTTATGGTTGTTTTATTATGCACTAAGTTGTTTTTGCATTTTAACATTTTTATGTTATATCTTTCAGAATGCAATCGCGAATAGTTTAATTTTTTTAGGTATTGAAAAGAGAAATATTTTTTAATTTTAAATTTTTAAAAGAAAAGTTTTTTTAAATTTTAAATTTTTGTGAATTTGGATATTTCCAGATTAGTTTACCAAGTTGCAATAGGGAGAAGGTTGGCGCCATCAAACTACTTTAACCCCACTTATCGGTCCTAAGTCTGAGGTTGCACTTGGATATTTTATAATTTTTATCTTATACAATTTTAATTTTGCTTGAAAACATTGATCTTCATTATTTTTATTCGCCATTGAAATTTTGAAATGTGATGTCGTACTCTAGGTTTAATATAATTTCGAATATTTGCTTGGTTATATTTGTGTGAGGTATTTTAAATATATTTAAATATATATATGTCGTGTTTTCCGAGTTAACACCAAGGTATTTGGTAAAAAAAAACAAATATTATTCAACGAACACATTTCGGCGTCTGCTTGCTAAGAGAGGAATGAACGCGTGTTTTGTATAAGAATCTTGGACCACTTATAGGCAGATGTTTCTCAAGTACACTTCTTATTGAAGAAATATATTTGAAAGTTAAGCATGATATAAGAGGTAATAAAAATTAATGGTTGGGAATAAAGGTTCTGCTTAGGGCCATATATTCTTCAACAAAAAGGGGTTAAGCAATTTAATACTTGAAGATGTAACGGAATATAAAAGTTAAAAATGGTAAAGGAATTTAATTTTAGAGCTGATTTAATTATTCGTAAATTTTCCACCCAATTTTAAAATGGAGTCTCGGTTTTCTATTTCTCTCTTACAAAAGTAATAAATTTTCAATGTATACAAAACAGTACATAACATAATATAAAAACACATATTACACACAATAAGTAGATATAAGTGATATGAATAATAAAATCAAAATACAATAAAATAAACGAAATTATAACAATAAAGAAAATAATAACACTTCTAAAATATTAATTGATAAAAATTAAATTCCTTACAAATAAATTTTCATTAGCTTATTCAAATCTATATCTCATGCAGAAAAAGAGCTCATGTTTCCTCCAATTCTTTCATATTAGCTAGCACATAGTCACAGCTCATAGTTATAATCATAGAACATAGTTTATCTATTTGTAGTTTATGTGTGGAAATTTATCATATTAAACAACAAAACATTTTATAAAAATACATGAGATACAAATAATAAGATAATAATATTCTATTAAAATCTACTCGGGCGCCTTCGCAGTACTATCTAACTTTTTTATATAAATTATACATAGCCGAAATACATTGTTAAAATATCAAAGCAGAGATATTAATAAAATATGATTAATAAAATGAAAACAGTTTATATAACACTTATACACTATTCAACACACCGGAAAATATTAATTTTACATGCATTATAAGACTATAAGAAGATAAAAATGTAAGAATATACGAGCTCTTTTATTAATTTCGATTCGAAAAGTGGACTCATCACTAGAAAGAAATCCATCATTACTTATAGTAATTAATTTTCAACAACACATACAATTTAGTGTAGTAAATGTTTCACCATATTCACTTTTTATTCAAATCAATCCATAAAATATTTTGAATCTCTCCGTAATTTCTTCAGTTTATTCATTTCATAAACAAATTTTTCTCTTGCATTTCACATTCAGTAATATAATTTACATCCTACTAATACTAACACATCTCTGTAAAAAAAGCGCGCAATTAAATCACAAATGTGCAGGGATGCTAAAATGAAAATAATAAGACGTATACAAATCAAACTAAATAAGTTTGTCCTCTTAATGCTTCAAGACATATACAAAATCATAATGATTGAATTCTCTTCGATCCACTGTACCATTTCCAAAATAAACTTTAAGTCTTTAAATAACTTTAGTTTTAGACAAAGAAAATTTCAAGAAACAGTGAACCCTGATATGTGGCCAGCATATCGAAACACACAGTTTCAAGATGAGAAAAACTTAATTTAAATTTAGTAAAGTAATTGATGAATAAAATACTTAACAAAATACTAAAATTCAGTGGAGGTAAATAATACAATGTGACTTTAATTTTGTTTCTCATCACAATCAGTGTTATTAGTATTAGTACATTAGAGTCATTTCTCTAATAACTAACCTTGTATCTTTTTTTATATTGAACAGTTCCTGCGAAAAAGATACATAAAACAGCTCAAATTAAGATTAGCGGTATAGGAGGTATTGACTTGCCTTAAACCTACAAGCTCTTGAAATTTGGTAGGCATGTTCTTTTCATTGAGTAGATATCTCCTAAGAACGGATTTTTTACGAAGATTGAACTATAAGGGTCGTTACGAGGGATTAAAAGGCCTTAAGGGGAAAAGGTACATATAAATTAGCTTTAATTTTAATATTAGTGGTATAGGGGGTACCGACTACCCTTGAAAATTGAAACAGTTAATCATTAAATTACACCGGTGTAAATATACATATATCTAGCTTCTTGAAATGACTGATTTTTTTTAAAAAAAAACGAAGGGTATTTTCATTTTTGTAAGATTTGCGAAAATAATTATTAAGAAAATTGCTTTCTGTCTTTTTTTAAAAATGTTATTTATTGTAGTAAAATTGTGTTCCAACGCGCACTAAATCAATACGAAGGTTGTTTTACTGAATATCTTATTTCTACATCACGATGAAGTAACTAATACAACATATCTGTTTTATTTTTTGTGTTAGTTACAAATTATGCAATATCAAACATTCTTGAAAACCATCAGTTTTATAGAAATATTGTTTTAAGAAAATATTTATATGATTAAATATATGACATTATTTTCAACATACGTTAAATGGTTCTCATTCTGAACATTTGGTCAGCAAATATCCTGTCCCCTTTGCCGTATATTGCACACGATATGCATATATATGTAATGGTCTTCGAGTGGGATTTTTAATTATTATTCCATTGTTAAGGATACGGTTGCCTGGTGAGGTGGTAAGCCTTGAACACTTTATATTGATGATGATGATGAATGCCCAGAGGAACCGAGCTCACCCGAAGAGGGTTTAGAGCTACAACCGATCCCTCGGGAAACAACCACCCTCACATCCAGATTTTATTGCAAAAAAAAAAAAATCAAAGTTTACATTTTAAACAATTCCAACTTTTTTACAAATACAAAAGAAATAGTAAAAATATACAAAACAAATGCACCATAAAGACAAAAAAAAGACAGAAAACAGGAAGCATAAATAATTACATTAAAAAAAATAGTTTCTTTGGAATCAAATTTCCAGTTGATGACACACCACTTCCTGTTGATATTTTCCCGCCATTTGGTTCTTCAGTTTTCAGAAAAAGGAAATGATTCATCAAAAGGAGGATTACTTTTTTTTTCCAGATCTCCTCCCCCATTATTTTTTTAAAAAATTTTTTTTTAAAGAAACATAAAAGAAGATAGTAGCAGTTAAAAATAAATAAATAAAGAGAGAAGGGGGGGGGAGATAGATTATTGTATTTTATTGGAAATACCATTTTTTGCTACAAAAATTAATAAAATAAAATAAAAATTAAAAAAAACAGGAAATTAACCTGAAAGTATACTAATATTGTAAACTAAGAGTTAAACCAGGAAGCTGCAAAAAATTGTGAAATATAAATAGGGTTTAGAGATAAAAGAGAAAAAAAAAGAGGGTGAGAAAAGAAAAAAAAAGACAGGACACGTTTATGGAAGAGGAGAAGGAAAAAACCGCTTGTGTGTGACCACAAAAGAATACCGACGAAACCCCCTAAGGAATCTGATCCCGGACTGTAGAGGCAATTTTAATACACATGATTTTAGTTTAGAGTGAATGGAGGGATTTTTGACGATAGATTGGAACCAGGCTTTTTTAGCATTTTGAGATAGAGAGACTAAATGGATATCTGGATGGAGGACAGGCGAAAACATAATGGTCAGCGTCCCCCACAGAACCGCAAAGACAATTGGGAGTAGCTTTTAATTTGAAACGATGCAAATAAGAAACAAATGGGCCATGGTTTGTTAAGAATTGGGTAACGTAACTGGAATGGGGATTAATATCTAAACTGGGTTTGGGAAAGAAGGATTTGACTCTTAAGCCAGTATCAGAGTTTGACCACCAACTCTCCCAGTCCTCAATTAATTTGTTTTGAAGGATTTTGATGACATAAGAGCGAGGGGCGGGGACACTCACCTCAACACCATTAGTAGTAGCGACTTTAGCAAAATGATCTGCAATATCATTAAAAAAATTATTATTATGAGCCTTAACCCAGAAAATATTATAAAAGTTGCGGTACAAAGAGAGTTTATTCTTAATTAAATTAAGATAGGCAGATTTGTTGTTAGGACTTTTAAGGAAAAGAATGGAAGATAAACTATCAGTGTAAATATTAATTTTAACATTTTTGATTTTAACATATTGATGATGAGGTGATATGTTTCTGAAGTCTTAAATTGATGATGCATATACTTAGTGACAGATGCTCGATATTTATTTTAAACTAGCTTTCATGGCCCAGCGTTGCACGGGCTTATAATTTCCTCCTTTCTTTCTGACGCCAACACTTTTGTGTGGGTTTGACGCGTACGATGTGAGTGCATGACCCGTGAGTGCGTGTCATGGCTTTGTCGATTAACATTTTTCCTTCTCTTCACAAATTCAGCACTTCCAATATTATTTTTCGAAATTACTTTGATTTATTTGTTTCTTTACTCTCCGCTTAGCCCGGCGTTGCACTGGCTTTTACCGAGTGAATAACTTCATCCCCATGGAAATTTCGTGTTTCCCTCAGGCCGATAGCACTTATGTGCGCGATGTGACTGATTTCTTTAACTATGTCATAAAAACTCCCTTTTTCGAAATTTGTTCTTGCGTTGGTGTGGTGTGGTAATTAGGAAAGATGGGTGAAAGCTCAGGTGTCGTTCTCGTCACTTGAGTATGTTTGAAAATTTCGAGGTCTGTCACCAAAACACTCGAATAGGCAAACAGTGCGAATTTAAAAATCACCCACTTACTTTCCAATTCTTTCGTTGCAATTTTTTATTCCCCGGAAACGAAAAAGTAGCCTTTATAAAAATAGTTGTATGCTGAAAAAAGACAGAAAAGTATAAATATTTCAAATTACAAAATTTCACTACTATTTTAATTCTTGACGTAAATTGTGAGGATTTTTTGAAATATTCGACACAGGGGAAAAAGTTTCATGCAATTACCTTTATAAAAGAAGAAATTATTAAATGATTGATTTTAAGTATTTTGAGTGTTTTATTAAAATTTGCTCAAAAAAGTTTTTGGCTTTTTTTTAAAATCACTGATTCTAAAAGTTTTAAAAATATTTTTTATTTAAAAATAACGACATTGATTCATTTTAGAAAGAATCATAAAATATGCAAAATAACTTTGTTTCGTAAAAAAAAATTTTTTTTTTTATTCTTTAAAAAAAAGATAGTTTTCGGCATTTTATTTTTTAATCACTGATCCTAAATGATCAATGAACTTTTTAAAAATCATTTCCTTTTAAATTCATCGATATTTATAAAATACAAAACTATAACTTATTAATATTTTTACATTAAAATTGATTAAAAATGTTCATTTAGCAATTAATTGTGACATTCCGTTTGCTTAAATAATGGCAGCACTGAAAATTTACGTGGGAAAAATAAACAGAAATGAAAGCTTCTTTTTAGGAATTGTTGAAAAAGAGAGAAATTACTTTGAATGAATAAAAATCAGAAAAAAACCTTTTTATAGGCAAAAAAAAAAAAAAAAAAAAAAAAATGAAAAGTGCATTAAAATAACAGAGGATCATGTTAAATTAAGTATTTTTCAGTAAAATTAATTTGCGTCGAAAAATAAGCAGAAAAGAAAAAACCGAGTTCCCTAGATTCGAACTCGGAGCTACACGATATCAATCCGTCGTTCCGCAATATGCTATGATTCGGTCTTGCTACCAACTGGACTACGAAGACCCGAAGCAGAAAGTGAAAATAGGCGTTAATGATAATTGGAAGCTAAAAATTGAAAGTAATTTTTTATTGAAGAGGGGATATTCACATATAACTTTTGAAAAATTTTGATTCACGATTACATTTAAATGTATTGCAAAAAATTTATTGATCTTTGATATTTTAATAAAACGCAATTAATAATAAAGAATATATAATATATATATGAACATAGCTTTTTTTTCTAAGTAAGTTATGATTATTTAACTGACTTTTTCCAAAAAAAATAATTTCGAAATGGGCAAATTTTTCGTTTTTATTTTGAAATTATATGTCAAAAGAAAGAAATATATATTAGGCATTATTTTAAAGTAAACTATAAGAAGAAAGAGAAGAAAAATTTTGATACTGATAAATATTTTAAATGAATCTTAGAAATGCATTGAATGTATTTTTTCATCTTAATCTGACATCTATAATGATTTAATTTTGAAAATTATATAATTTAGTTATTATAATAGTTATTTTTGCTTCATTTTTCGTTATTTTTTCTTTATATAAACGAAAAATGAAGCAAAAATAACCTTTTCACTCGCATTTTTTATACTAACCAAATTTACTGATTTCCCCATGTTTAAGGCAGAACATTTTAGTGTAACCCTTGAGTTAGATGCGGTCGACGGTGAAACAGTTCAAAGGTCTTTGGCGCAAAACTAATTTCCGACGCCAATGTTTGGCTAAATGTAAAATTGCGTATTTTTAATTAATTTCTTCATTTTTAGGGCATAATTTTTAAGTTAATGCTTTCAAACTTCACAAATTAATTGCAAAAATAAAGTACTTTGAAATAAAAAATGTACAAAAATACTGTTTAAATTATTTCTCGTAAAAAGGGTTTTTTACGAAAATCACAAAAAAAATTTTAAATCCGTAAATTTTAAGCAATTTTTTTAAATTTTCGTAGTGGTTACGGATAGCATTGCTTTACACACGGAATAACCGTTTTGTACAGTTACCTTCATAAATGACGAAATTATTTAATATTTAGTAAAATTGTTGCCTTTTTGTAAAAAAATTCTTTAAAACAAAAGTTTTGCGATTTTTATGTTTTAAATGACTGCATCCAAAATGGAAAGGTTTGAAGTTATTTAGTGTAGAATGTCGTTTTAATAACGCGAAAAAAAATTCATACGCAACGATTTAGAAATAATTTTCACGAAAATGCATCAGTTTCAACCATTTTTTAAAAACCTCTTGCGTTGGTGTGGTGTAGTAATTAGGAAAGATGGGTGAAAGCTCAGGTGTCGTCCTCGTCACTTGAGCATGGTTGAAAATTTCGAGGTCCGTCACCAAAAACCCTCGAATAGGCAAACAGTGCGAATTTAAAAATCACCCACTTACTTTCCAATTTTCTTTCGTTGCAATTTTTTATTCCCCGGAAACGAAAATGTAGCCTTTTTAAAAATAGTTGTATGCTGAAAAAAGACAGAAAAGTATAAATTTTTCAAATTTCAAAATTACACTTCTATTTTAATTCTTGAAGTAAAATTGTGAGGATTTTTTGAATTATTCGACACAGGGGGAAAAAGTTTCATGCAATTACCTTTATAAAAGAAGAAATTATTCAATGATTAAGTTATTTGACTGTTTTATTAAAATTTGTTCAAAAAGTTTTCGGCTTTTTTTTAAAATCACACATTTTAAAAGTTTTAAAAATCATTTTTATTTAAAAGTAACGATATTGATTCATTTTATAAAAAATCATAAAATGTGCAAAATATCTCTGTTTTGTTTAAAAAAAAGTTTTTTTTTTAAATTCTTGAAAAAAAAAGATAGTTTTCAGCATTTTCTTTTTTTTAATCACTGATTCTAAATGATCAATGAACTTTTTAAAAATCATTTTCTTTTAAACTCATCGATATTTATAAAATACAAAACTATAACTTATTAATCTTTTTACATTAAAATTTATTTAAAATGTTCATTTAGCAATTAATTGTGACATTCCGTTTCCTTAAATAATGGCAGCACTGATAATTTACGTGGGAAAAATAAACCGAAATGAATGTTTCTTGTTAGGAATTGTTGAAAAAGAGAGAAATTACTTTGAATGAATAAAAATCAGAGGCGAACCTTTTTAAAGGCTAAAAAATATGAAAAATGCATTAAAATAACTGAGGAGCATGTTAAAATATGTATTTATGAGTAAAATTAATTTACGTGGGAAAAATAAGCAGAAATGAAAAAATCGAATTCTCTAGATTCGGACCTAGACATATGAATTTGTCATCTTGCTGCCTGGCGGAAGAGACGCGCTATCCACTACACCACACATACCCGTAGCATAAAGTGAAAATAGGCATTAATAACGAATGGGAGGTTCAAATTGAAATTAATACAACACTTCTGAGTGTGTGTACGCACGCAATGTGATAGATTTGCAATAATGTCAAAATTTCCATTTCGAAATTCTGTTCACGTGTTTTCGTTGTGTGAGGCTTTACCTCTCATATTATCAGTTAATGTTTCCACCTAACTCACCAGATTCAATTACGATAGAACACATTTGGGAATCGACTACGATTTAAAGAAACCACCCGCAATACTTCTCGATTTCAGTGGACGCTGTTCTTAAAACATCTCAGTAATAATCTGTCTCCCTGCCATCTACCTAAGGATTGTATCCATGCCAAGCTGAAGGGTTCTTATGGATCCAAAGTGGGTCAACCTGTTATTGGATAGTATGCAATGTTTCGGCTCTTGATGACATAATTTATATTAATTGTAATCTTAGTGCAAGAACTAAAACAAAATTTTTCTATTGACCTAGTAGAGAATTGACCTAAAATTTATTTTTACACTCTTTTCTAAAATTAAAGATTAATCAGGTTTGTTTATATTTTCAAAGATAAATGCTGCTAGTTCATTAAAAATGGTAAAAATGTTTTGAATTCATTATTTAATATTCAAGAGAATCATTTCTAGTTAGAAGTGGAATACATAAATCATAAAAGCATTACAAAATATATAGTTCTATAAAACCAAGTGTAAACTATTTTAAAATTAAATTACTTTATACTAATATTCGATTGAAAATTTCTGAATTAATTTACAGAATAAATGGACATTAGGTTCATGAACTTGAAAATCCACAACACAAATGAAACAATCAAACAAAGTAAAATCAGATCTAAATCTTGCAGCTAGACCTGTATTATGTTCAATTAGCATAAGATATATAAAACAATCGTACTATATAAATATTTAAATCAATACAATGCAAATGATTTTCACATTAAACACCCTAAATAAATTACTACACAATAAAGTTTCAATCTATATTTTCACTTTAAATAAGCATACTACAAAATCAATAAACTAATCATAAAAACGCATTCATTTGACTATAAAACGGGAAATTTCCATCCCACCGTCACTGAAAAACACACTTCCTTACTTTCCAAACTGAAACTCAACATTGACTATTTTTGCTTGCTACATATGGCAAAACAAAATATTCTACAGTAGTTTTTGTTGTTCATTATTTCCATCGGTGAATTATTTAAATCTGTATCTATTATTCATTATACTGATTGAAACAGTACTAATTTTAAATAAATATGTAACAAAAATGTTAAATCTATTTCTAAAACTTAGATTTATAGTACCAGGAATTTTTAACTGCACTTTTGTATATTTCAATTTTCACAAAATAAATATTTAGTAATGAAAAAGAAGGACTACTTTGGTTTAAAAATATATTATATAATCTAAACATTACATATATAAAATGTACAGTATTTAAAGATTTTTCAACGTTTGAATATTCTAAATTATGTAATTCTAACAGCATAATGGAAAAGTCTATATGTTTATATCAACAAAAATATTCAAAAGAAAATAATATTATCCAATCAATCACATTTAATATTTGATTGTGAACTTATAATATCCACTATTATTGTTAAATATTCATTATTTATAACAATTTCTTCTATATTTGAAAATAAAATTGATTAAACTATTCATTTACCAATTAATCGAGAGCATTAGACTGTTTAAAAATCAAAGAAAATCTCGCTCATTGATAGCCATCTCTAGTTATAAAAAGGGGGAGAGAAAAATACTATACTATTTTTAATACTACATGGACGGTATAATAAATCAATAAAGTTTTCAAAATATAAAATACAAAATTCTACCTTTACAGAAACAAACTACGTTAAAGCATGTTAGAAGAGAATCTCTTCTATGTCAATCAAACACTAAACTACACTCCCACCATTGTCTCCGACAGAGAAACTAAAGTACATGTGAATGACCTTGACGCAATAGTCCCTGATGCTCAAGTAGGCCAAAGCCTGTAGAATGTCTTTAAAGTTTTCATTATTTTGAGGGCTTATTTTTAAGTTGAACTTGAATTTCACAAACCGATAATGAATACTGATTCTTTTGAATAATTTTTAAGATAACTATTAGCAGAGATTCTACAAAATGATAATGCAAAATTTTTAAACCATTAATCAGTTAACATTTTCAATCTTTCGTATAAACAGTGATATTATTGTTTGTGTTACGAGGTTCAAATACGGATTATCTTCATAAATGCGAGTTATTCAATGTTGAGAAAATTTGATCTATTTTTAAAATCTGGCTGAAAAAGTTTTGATCATTTAGGTTTAATCAACTGGTTCTAAAAGTAGTTAAGCAGTTATTTAGTGAATATCAGTTTTCATAACAACTAAATTCATATGCAACGATTAAACAATTTCCATTAAAATCGCATCAGTTTAAATCATTGGTTTTGAAGAATTCTGAAAATAGAAAATTGACGGTATTCAAAGAATATTACCAATTTGTAAGAAATATAATCTGATCTGTAATTAGTTTTTGTCTGATTTCTAAAGCACCAGATGGCTATTTTAAATGGTCAAAATGTCAACATCACCCCGAAACGAATGGAGTTGTCACCAAAAAATGACAGAGCAGCACTAGCGCTTACAGGCGTTTGCTTAATTGAATATGTTTTAATATACAAACACTGAATATAAATGGCAAACGGTCATTCTTCGATCTGTTCCTGATCTTTTGCACTTCCCGAATTTCGGCGTCGTACGATTCAGGAAAGAATACGCACATACATAGATAGATAGCCTTTGTACTAATTTTATAGCGCTAGCTTTGGACTGGTGTGCGTTGTCGCTTTCTACTTTTATGCAATTTTCCTTCCTCTCACAAAATAATGGCAGTGACCATGTATTCTTTCTGAAATTACTTGATTTCGGTTTATTTCCTGTTAATCCCGGCATTTTACCTGAGTAAATAACTAAAATCCTGAGAATTCTTTTCCTCATGATGCCGGAGAACTCTGATGGAGTGTTTAATGGTGCTGGCACGCTCGGCTTTGCTTTACTTTTCCTTCTTAAAAAAGCACTTCAAATATTCTTTTCAAAATTACTTTGACTCTCATTTTCTCCCATCGCTTGAATGCCGCGTCAGCACAGAAATTTCTACCGATGATATTAATGACACGATGACATTCACTATGTTTCAGGCGACACAGTTCTTGTGTGAGCACGCGTGCAATGATGATTTCCACAACGTCATTAATCTTCCCATTTCGAAAGATTTACTTTTCCAGCTTGGTTCTTCTCTTCATGTTAACCTGCGTTACGAACTATATTCGAATGCATAACATTGCCATGGAAATTCCTTCCTTTATCGAAGTTCTGGTATATGTGTAAGATTCTATGTATTAACGTCATTACAACTCTTCAGATTACACAGATATCACAAACAGGTTTCTTTTCTCTTTATCAGCACGATATAGTGGTATTTTGAGGAGAATCATTTTCCTTACTCCCCTCAATATAAGGTTTATCTCAAATTCTATATGCCACGACTGAAGAAAATTTAGTATAAAATAACAACTAATCAAATAATGAAACTTATTCTGATGCTTGATTTAAAAATGTCATTATTTTTATACAGATAGTTTTAGGAATCATCAAAATAAAATAATTTAAGCTCATTGAACGAACTAATCTGTTACTTATAGTTATTAGGTTAAAATGTAAGCCTCTAGAAGTATTTTGATCCAAAATATAATGTATATTTTATTAACAATAACAATAACAAATATATAAAATATTCTTTGATTTAAAAATATATTAATTTCAATCCAATATCAATAAATACTAATAAAAATTCTCAGCAGATAGCCTTGAAATTGTTTGATGTTGTAAACATTTGTAATGTTAAAAACCTAGTAAAGTTTATTTGATGAAAACTTTAAAAAGGAAAATAATAATATCTGATAAAATGATTTATTTTTATTTAATTTAAGTCTTTCATTCACTGGATCAGTTAAAATAACACGTATCTGCGAAAATTATAATAAAACTAACTTTTAATTATTCTATAATAAATTTGATTGAAAATGTTCATTACAGTTAATCAGACATACCGTTTGTGTAAATGGCAGTATTAATTAGAAGTCAACTCTAGACAGTGGGAGGCAGTGAATTCAATCATTGAAAAAGAGAAATTACTTTGAATGAATAAAAGAGAAAAGAACCTTTAAAGGCTAAACAACTTGAAAAGTGTCGTAAACGAATAGATATGTGTCTTCAAATACATTTATCAGTAAATGAATTTATAAAGGAAAATAAGAAATGAGACTGAGATCTCGGACGGAAACCCAAGACCATCAGGTAGATATCTCCTGCTGCAACTATCTGATCTGACCGGTGGCAGGAAAGAATAGACTAAAATAAAGAATGATAGGAAACACTTTAATTCAAGAGGGATCCAGGAAATATATTCAACAATGAAAATTTCGTTTGATGACACGAAATGTATTAAAACAAACCTATTAAAATAATGATATCGTATAAAAGCTATTGAGCTCAAACATTTTATTATTTTACTAAAAGAACAATTTATGGATTATATTTGAATTGAAAGATATAAAATAAAAACTTTCATTTGTAATTTTTGACCACTAAATTTATGAATCTAGATATTTAATAATACACAATTAATAATGAAAATATAAATTTTATAAAGATATTTATCTTTTTCTAAGGAAGTTATTTTATTTACTAGAGAATTAAAAATTGACTTAAAAACGGGTAGCCATTGAAAATAACCATTTTTAACTTGCATCACAATTTTTCAATCTTCAGGAGATTGATGAAAATATATTTTACAAGAAAAATATTATAAATTGCAAAGTTGTTCAATGTTTAGTATAAATTGACTATTTTTAAAATTCTTTAAAAAGTTTTGCATTTATTTTAAATGACTGGATATACAAGAGGAAAGGTATTTAATATGAAGATCATTTATACATTAAACAAATTTGTTATAATTATTTTAGAAACACTTATAAACCGCATCAGTTTAACCCTTTTGCACCAAAAATTTCATTGACAAAAATTATACCGTATCGTGCCGAAAATAAATGATCTTCCGATTCAATGATATTTGATTTTAACAGCAAAATTGATGGCAATTGATGGTGGAAAAGTCGACCTGTTCTAATGAAAACGGAAATCGGAAGTTTAGCAAATAAGTAATAACCTACAGCGGCAAAACATTAGGCAACTTAAGGTTTTAATTAATATCTTTAACTATTTGCATCGGAATATAAATGGGCCAAAATGGCTTATCGTTCCATCTTTGGTACTCCACGAGTTTCTGCAAAAGTTGCGGTCTGTGAGTAGAAGATAGACGCATATAGATAGACATACAGGCGAGTGCTGTTTACTCGATTCTACAGTGTAAAGATACTGGGTGTCCATAATTTAAACGACCCTTCAAATTGTGTACAGACGAAACCATTGTTCAGAAAGTTGTAAATTCCAAAAGGACATAAATAAGGGATGGAATTGTTTTATAAAATTAGTTCAAAATTCTCAAATACTAGAGGGCGTTTTAATGAATCTCATATTTAGTATTAAGCATTAATACTTAGCAAACATTTATAAATATTTATGTGTCTCCAATATAATAATAAATGCTTACAAGGATGACCATCATTTTCTAGCCATTGAAATAAGATATATGTTCACCTTCTACAGTGTTCTGGGAAATGTTAAGAAGTGATAAGTCACTTTGGTGTTTACCCTTCTTATCCATGTTTCTACTCTGAAACAAACTCTACTCTGTCTCAAAATATTCCTGTAATTTTCTCTTTTACAATTTACAGAAAGTAGAGGCTAATATCAAAATCTTTATTACATTTATAAATTTTATCCTCTGTTTTCATCAACTGGCTTTAAGGACACTATCTTTATTTACAAAATAGCAGTTTGTTTTTCCAGAGTTTACTGCGCTTGAAAAATCTTAATTCTTCTAAGAAAAACTAAAGAAATGAACCAAATTCATCGATTTTACTACACTACATACCTGCATCGAATCCTAAAGCCAACTGATGAGGAAACACTGCAAGCAATGCTTCATACGGGCTCGAGGTTACGTCATCAAGGGTACTACTCCTTTGGCAACATGAATCCTCTCTGAACCCTATAGTGGTTTGAAACGCTTTTTCCGCACTGCCCAGGATGAACGCACTCACACGTCTTTTTCTACCAAGAGTGCTTCAAAAGCGGGTAGGCCGTGTTTTTCTGAAAATCCTTTCCCTCTTTTATGGTTAACACCATGAAAGATAATTAGGGAGGGTTGTAGCGACACAATGGTCACTGACAGGAAGTTTTACAGCTCTCGAGAACCCTGCGTTTTGACCCTGAAGCAATCGTAAAAAAGTTGGGAAGAATTTCTTTAGACACCTTAAGTGAAACGAACTATAGTTATAGTGTTGTAATTTAGCTCATTTGAGATATTATTGCGTTTGAATTAAATAAATTCTTTTTGCACTTTTAGCAATTTAACTTTTTTTTTCAAGTTTTGAAAATGTTCCAACGTATAAATAAAATATTATATAACTCACTTTTGATTTTATATTAATTTGAAGTTTTAATAAGTTGGACTGTAATCTGCTATTTTATATAGTTGGACAAATAACTTTTTAAGTATATTCCTCTTTGTTTGATTAACTCGTATTATTTTCTTCATCTTAAAATGATGAAACGGAAAAAGAAGTTTTAAAATATATACATCTCTATATAATTTCTAGAACTATATTTAATTGCTTCATTTTTCTTCTCTTAACCATGTTTTCAGTTTTTAAACCATGATTATTTCATTGTAAGGTGTCAAAAAAGTTAATAAGAAACCGAACGCTTCAAAATTTAAAACTTTTAAACTTTCAACTATAAAAATGAATAATTTTTAACTTTTGCATCAAATTATTTGTAAAAAATTCTTACGCTTTCATAAAAATAATAATGAAAAAACTAATTCAGATCCATTATTTATTTATTTTTAATTTTAAAAGCCAGATGTTCAGGGCGCGTATTGTTACAATACACCAAATTATATTTGAATTAAAAAAAAATGCTTGAGTTTCAGTTTACTTCAGAGAAAACATGAATGAGGGGTTTTTTATACCAATTCATATTTTTAACCTTGAATATTTGAATAAATAGTAATTAAAAATATTCGGATACATTTACAGTTGACATTTACGCATATAAATAAATATAATAATAAATAAATTGGAAAATTTTTTTAAACATATTTGTTTATGCAAAATTTCTAAATATTTATTTTTTTAAAGCTAACTGAAGAACAAGTAATTAAAATCTGGATATCTATTATAATTAACATTCAGAAAATATCCAGATTTCATACAAAACTAGGAATTTTATGTTAGAAATTGTATTTGAAATTTCAGAAAAAAATATTTATGTATCGTGCACATACTCAGTTAAAAATTATTTAAAATAAGTACTAACAATTCTTCGAATAAAATATATTAAATTAAAATTTTAACATAAGAATCTTAAGCATTTTAATGCATTTCGTAAATTTCATACAATTCGGTTAAAACTGTATGTTAAGAGCAAAAATTATGCTGAAAAATTTGATGAATATACAATAAATTTTTAAGTAGAAGCACTACTGAGAAGCTAAACACAGGAATGAAAAATTATGATCATATCTACAAGAGTTTTTGAACTATCTATTTTAAAATTCAGAAAATCTCTGCGTTAAGTTATACTTAATATTAATTAAAAAGTCAACATAAATGTAATGTAATGTTTGAAGACGCATTCATATACTATTAAAAAAATTATAAAGGGCATTGTTGCGAATGTTAAGAATTTCATATAATTTTAAATTCAGATTTTAACAGATTGACGTAGAAGAAAAAAACGAACATCTAACATACAGGATGCAGTCTGCAATACATAACCTTGATAAACAGAAGACGGCATTTTCACTTGCTAGAGCAGAGCTGGTTTAGGTAGGGGTGAGCTGGGCAAAAAGTGAGGGCCCAGCGGTTTTGACGGGTGCCGCACAAGAAATTGCAGTTTTCAGGAAAAATTATAATAATTACAAATACAAAATAAGTCTTGCAGTTTTTTCATACATTTTTATTAACATGAATTGGGGAATTGATTTCCAATATACTTTGTTGTGTTTCACAATATTTAAGCCCTCAGGGGGCTCACCTTCTTTAGGTGAGTACGGGTGTCACAATCCCGAGGTGCCTAGTGAATTTTTCCCACGGGGTTTACTGTCTTTGGCAAACACGGGCTTCACGAACCGGGGTACCCTAGTGATCCTTCTCTATTTTCGACCCTCTTTCTTGTCATTCAATTCATTCTTTCTTTCTCTCTTCCCGTCTAGACCACAGATATTAAAACAAATGTTTGGCGCAGTATAGCCGAAATCGGCTCTTGCGCCAATAAACCCCAAAATCACTCACTCACTCACAATATTTAAGGTAACAAACCATAGTTCTTCAGATATATTTGTTCTACTTTTCATAAGCCGTACTCCTATTAAAACTTGTGCTTCCGAAACACACCTTTTGTAATCTTAAGAAATTATATAAACTATAACGGTTAATTTTGTAAATTATTAAATGTTCCTATTTAGCCATTTCCGTCCAAACAGTTCAAATGAAAAAAATATTCGGATTCACCCAGTAAGTTTTATTTTTTACCGAATAGGATTGCGTCACTTCGAGGATACCTCTAACAGAAACGTTTATATGCTATCGATTGCAAATTAAACATTTTCCCTTCAATTGTGTTTATTTCAGGAGGATCTTTGATTTATTTTATTCATGCCAATACAAGATTTAAATAAATTATTTTTTTCTTGTCAAACGTATTTGCTTAATAATATATATATTTGCGTATTATATTAAAATTTGAACTACCCAAAATTATATGTTTTTGTTCCTCTAAAAACTCTTAGTATTTTAGAAATGGTCTTACAATCCATGTACGGTTTATATGTTCTAAAATGAAAAATATATTTTTATAACTGAATTTTTGTGCTTCGTTTATAAAAATAAAATATATTGCTTTGGGCTATAGCTTATAAACGTACTTAAATAAGTGGAGGAACAGTATTTTCACATAATATGAATATTTTTGACTGGAGTAAGTCAGATATTTATATTTCAGTTCCTTTACAATTTGAATAAAAGTTGTAAGCAATTTTATGAAGAGGATATTGAGTATAAACTCCTTCGCTATTTAAAAGTAAAATGTTTTATTTTGATACCCCACAGCTCACATTCTAAAATAAGACTAATTTACAATCATATGATCAGCTTTGGTGATATTTAAATTTTCAAAAATACTCTACATGTACGAAAACATTCTTTCAAAACCATACATCACATCTCATTTTCTGTCTTCTCCACAGCAGGCATTATTTTTTTATACTCAAAAAATTGAATGCAGCATTTCCGAATGTTATTTTTTTTAAAAAATTAATATGAATACACTGCGGAATTGTCGGTTAGCTTCACTGAGCAAAATTATTTTAAGTGTACTGTTTTGAAAGACAAAATTAATTGGGAGAAGTTTTTTTCTCATTAGAATTTGTAATGATTGAATTGTGTGAAAGTTGTATTTATCAGTGAATTTTCCGTTTAACACTAAAGAAACAGAAAAATAAAAAATTAAATTTTAATAGAAAATGGTTAGAAATACTTTTACCATTTTGAAGAAAATATATTCCATTAAAATAAAAATAAAAAATTTGACTAAATTTGCTTTTTGCTCCGTCACAAATGCCCATGTAAAGAAGGTATTTTTGCTTAGTACAAGTTGTTTGACTATGAAATAAAATTTAGATTTTTTCCGAAAAATTAATTTAATATAAAAACATCCTTTATAGGATTAAAATATATATAAATTAAAAGTATTGAAATCCCTCTTTATGTTACTTTAAATTTAAAATATAATTGAATAGAGGAAGATTGATTTCATTTCATAAACATAATCGTCGTATGTAACGATACTTCATTTATTCTCTTTTTGTTTAAAAAGAGAGAGAGAGATGGTCACTTTTACTCTTTTTTACATAGTTACTTTTTAAAAAACATTACGATGCATTTGTGTTTTCTTAGTCTCATATTCCACAATAAATACAAGGTACTTTTTCCTGGCTCAAATCGTTAGTCCAAAATAGTTTATTTTTCTTAAATTAATTTTTTTAAATTTTGTTTTGTTTAAAATAAACAAGTATTTTTAAACTTTTGTAACAAGTTTCTTTCTTTCGAGGTTTTTTTTTTAACTCTTCACTTTTATTGTGACTTAACCAATCAAACAACCCCGTGGACCCGCTTTTTCCACCCAAAATTCGCACAAGGCAACGTCACAGCTGTGGACGAGTTTTCTCCCGGTTTTAAAGCAACAAAGAGGCCGAACTGAGTAATAAAATCTTCCCCTGTAGACCTCCCGCTAACTTTAAAGGGGAAAGGAATTAAATGTGTTGCACTTTCGAAGGAATTCTCAAAAAAGAAGTAAACGCTTTCGGAATGATTTTTCAGGACAAGGATGAACACTCAGAGGGTTAATTTCTCACCCTTTCTTAAATCTCACCTGCATGGTTGGTGTTTTCCGTATTTTGTTCATTCCCTGAAGGGAAATCTTTTCTTGTTAAGTGATCTTATTTTCGCCTTAAGAGAAAAAGAATCATGAAAACACATAGTAGTTTGTCGGGACCTTTGCATTATTTCGTTTTAACCAATATTTCTTCTTAAGACGTCCGGTGCATTAATTTTTGAAAAATTATCGATTTTCACTTTTTTATATTTTCTAATAGTTCAAATATTTCTGATCAAAATGATATATGATATGAAGAAATACGATAATAAGAAGTATTTTTATTTGTTTTTTTAAATGAAGTTACTCCTTGAGGCTCATCAAATGAGCTCTGCTAAGAGCACCTGTGTTTTCCTTTGCATAAGTTTCTGATGAGCGCCAATCCATTTGATGCTCAGGTGGAAAAATTAGTGTATTGGGAATATCCATGAGTGTATGAGTACACGTCTTTTGTTCAAATGAGTCAGTTAATAACACCATATGGTCATTGACTTCAAAATCTGCATTTGTGGAATTAAAAACGCTAAAATTGAGGAAAATATAGTTATTGCACCATTCAGTATGAATCATGTAGCAAAATTAATGATTTTAAAACATTGCGATATTGAACCAAGTTATAACTGTGTGTCATGCTTCAAAAAACTAGATACACGTAGGATTTGTGTAGCCCAAAGATCTTGAGCCCCATTTTGAGATCCCAAAAAAGACAAAATTGTTAAAAACAAAGCAAAAAAGAAAATTAGAAGTGTCTTTTGTATGTGTGAGCAAAGAGTCACAAAAAAAAAAAAAAAACTTAATATGTTTCTGAAAAGAACTAAACAAAGTAAAATCTCAAAAAATCACAATTTTTTATATTTAAGCCTGTTTTCTGAAAAATGTAATGTTTCTCCCTTTATATACCTTTTTCTCCAAAACTTTCTTATCACATAATCCTCAAATTTCCAGTGAGCATACTTTTAACATGTTTACACATTTTAATGGACGGAACTAGGTATATCTAGCAAACCTTTTTTGATAAGGCTTTTTTAAACTAAATTTTAGAGAAAAAAATTAGACATGTTTTGAAAAATTCATAATTATTTTTATTTTAAACAACAAAACCCTTCGTTAAAGTTTTATTGATAGTACAAATAACCTGCTGTAAAAAGTTTATCCATGAGAAGTAAGTAGTTTCAGAGGAAAAGGTACATAAACTTACGTAATTTAACATGGGCACCTATAGAAGCGGCGGACCCCCTTAAATGTTTTTGTGTTAAACCTATATTTTGTACATAAACTTTATAGATAAAACCTATTGACTTCTTCAGTTATTTTGTGAGTTAAGGGCAATGATATTTTACATTTCTTTCCAGTAATACCTGAAGAAGATCCAGCTATATTCGGTGTGATGAATAGATATCCTATTGGTTCTGCTGTGAATGTGACATGTATTTTCGGACCCTCCAAGCCAGCAGCGGAATTAACATGGTACATC
The DNA here is from genome assembly GCA_019973975.1 of Trichonephila clavata. NCBI lineage: Eukaryota > Metazoa > Arthropoda > Arachnida > Araneae > Nephilidae > Trichonephila > Trichonephila clavata. Next base: position 45,198 of record BMAO01036581.1, on the reverse strand, counting down.
AACGGGGATAAGGTTAGTCAATATATATATAATACTGCCAGTCTGTATTATAACGGCTTGGAAATGAATGAATTGAGTTTTAGTAGCATTTTCAATTGTTAATTGAATTTTTCTTTTATATAACTGAAAGTAATTCAGAGTAACACATCTGGCGTAACGCAAGTGGATAAACAACATTTTTGGTTTAATGATTTGGTGTATAGATGTACAAAGCGTTTGGAATTTCTAATCTGGAACAAACAACATATAGTTAATCATGCAAAAAACATGGATTCTCTAAATTTAATCCGGTAACTCTCAGCCACTGACTTTGAGCTTTGTTGATTGTCATGGCGAAAGCAAGGCACAGAAGAATTTGTAACCGCTTGAATGCAAATGGCAAATCAGTAGAGGTTATTGGAATGCGTGGAACCACACGTCTGCTTTACATTTACTGTTAATTAGTCTTTCTTCAATCACATTTGGCATAATTTTCTTAGTGGGAAGTCTGGTTCCATTTTATAACTTTGGTTTGTTCAGGTTCCACAGAAATAGTATTGGTGATCTAATTTTCAACACGAGTTTGTTCTGTGGCATCTCCGATGACTCCAATGAATTTAAAAATTCGTCTGGATGATTAAAAGCATCATTCTCTTTTATAACTGTATCAATAGATTTGTAATCCCAAATTATGCTACGAATTTTCAATCGGAAGTTTACCGTCACTCATCTCTAAAAGCTGCATAACAAATGCTTATGCAGAATCATCTATAAGCAAATGCACTTACGAGATAGTCGGCAGTGTAATTTTTGAACGTGCCTCAAAATGAATGAATACTTTAGGAACACTTTCAGTTTGTTTGCTGGTGTAGACCTTGGAAAAATGGGCAAATTTTGAAGGAAATCACCTTTGAGCAGTATCACAGGATAACCCATTGAATGATGATTGTTTGGAAAATCTCGCAGAGTACGATCAAGTGCTTTAATTTCTTTTATAAGAGCCATATATGATACATTCATCCGAAATAATGAGTTGACATGTTTTCACTACAGTCTCCATTCCAGAAGTTCTCCCAATAGTATATATATGGTATTTTGAGCTATATTTAAATTCAATGACCCTTGAGAGCCGAATGCTCCTTACGACCTTTATCAAGTAGCGTTGTTGCAATCACCGAAGAGGCTACAGCCAGAGCAATATCATCCTTCATTCGAATTTCTGCGAGTACCAGATAAAACAGAAAAGTTTTTCCGGTGCCTCTTGGTGCACCAAGAAAAAGAATTCCGTGATTTCTGCTCCGTACATGCTCCATAACTAAGTCATACGCAAGACGTTGATCGTTTGTTAAGTCCCGTATCTGAGCCTCAACATAAATTTGTTACGCATTGGCACCGTATTGTTTCTCTCTTAATACGTCTATATCGATAAAATTGTCTCTATCACATTCTGGAGAAAATAAACCCAGCTGCTTAAGTTTTTTTGTTAATTGGCATATACATATCTTCAAGTAATATCAGTGATTCATTAAAAATGACTTCTGAATACTGCACATCCAAGTCAGGATATTTCTGTGGGAGAAATTTGTCTTCGTTCCTACTCTCTTTTTTATTTTACCTTACATCTTTCGGACACAAATGTTGTTAAAATGAGGGCGAACAGAATTCGTCTTTGGTGAGCATGATGTGTTTCTGTCAATGCATCATCCCAATGTTGATCATTTTCAAGTTTGAAACATGCTTCTCTATATGCTGAATACATTTGACCATCGATGGTTTTGAGCTTTTCTTTGCTCACGTGAAGCAACATTCGTAAATAGTATTCTTCGGATGAACAGTGTATACTCGCCCAATGTGCTGGTAAAAAATTATCCAGACACTGGATAATGTTTGGCATCTCGTTTTTTTTTACAAAATTGCTTCGTCGACTCCTTCAATGTATAATACTGCGGGTGAATGAGTGAGTGAGTGAATATCAACGTCCCACTGTTCAGCTACACGAGGGCTTTTGGGGACGGCTCACGTAATTTTGAACCATGGTCAAGTGACGCGGACGACACCTGAGCTAGCACCCCCTCTCCTAACTACCACACCACACCAGTGAGAGGACATTTGAGCTCTCGACAGATTTAACGTGCATCGCTCCCCTACACGACGGGTCTTCAGTGGTACTGGGATCGAACTCATGACACGTTAGCCACGATCCGATGCCTAGACCACTTGGCTACCGCGGCCACATAATACTGCGGGACTTTATGATATAGAATTGTTTTCATAAATTCTTTAGTTGCAAACAGTTGATAAAAAAGTGGTCAAAGTTGTGTTTGGGGATATACAGCTCTTTGAAGGGCATTCTCTTCCTTTAAGTTGACTCGTTTAACGTTTTTTAAGTGAACACTGAGATGCATAACAGCAGGAAAACGTTCATAAGTATAAAAACAAAAAAATCACCATATAGCTTAGTTACTGTTAATATGACGACCCATTTGAAATTGTTCGACTTCATTAACGGGAGAGTTGAAATTCGCAATGATGAAAACTGCTATATCACTGCCTTTATTTACATATTTACAGATGCATTTGTGATCGACTTAATTGAATTGCAGACCTCTTCGATAATATGCTCTTTGAAGAACTTCAAAAGTATATTAGAATAGGGCTAATCCTTTGAATATTAACATGACTGGTTTGGCAGGTGTTGTGTGTCCTCCATCAACTGGTTTTGTCGTGTGTACAGCGGATAATCATAACCACCAGTTTGTGTTTCCTTCAACAGCTGATATAGGTAATTCCTGGTATATTTCCCGTCTTTCATGCAGGGTGAATGTAGGTTATGTAGCCTCCATGGTCAATGAATAATGATCTTTTTGACAAATTCAAATAATCCCGGATTTTCTTCTGGGTCAGATAGTTCACCTGTAGTGATATCGTCAATTTGAGTGGGAACAATTTTTTTCAAATAGCCAAGTTAAGGTATGAGCATACGGAAAACGTCTTTTCTGCCATTGAATGGAATATATCTAGCAAAGTGTTTCTCTGTATATATGGTTCGTAGTTTTTGTTTGAAGGCTGTCCCTATGAAGTCATGTCGACTGCTGCCCGGGCAAGAGTAAGTAAATTTCATCCCAAGACGGATTACATGTACAAATGATTAAAAAATCTGGACGTCCATATTTGTAAACGTAATTCAAAACATTCTGAGCATATTCGAGCATGTCTCCAGGACTTCCAATGTACGAAGCCGGATGTATACCCTTTGCCCAATATCAACAGCTTCTTTATCGTTTGCCATAGTTTGATGAAAAAGTTGACTACATTTCAGAATATGATTGGACTGTTCAACTCGAATAAAAACATGGAATGCATAAAATTCTATGCAGTGAACGTTTTTCCATGTTATAGCACCTGTAGTGGAATATTTTGGTACAATTCAAGAGAATATCCGTCTTCTCTTTGAAACAATATCCGATATTGAAGTGTGTTATATGATCGATGAGTTTCAGCAACACGTTGCTTGGTTTGATCTCTCTTGCTAATAATATCTCACCGTGTAATTTCTGTTCTAACAATTACAGCTGCTATTTCAAGTGCAATTAGAGCATGCATTGAAGCTCCTTTCATGCTCATTTGATGGAGTTTTATCTGCTCTAATAATGATTTTCCATTTATCTGATGTCTCATCCTCTAAAGCTGATTTAAAATCTCTGACCATACAGTTGTGCTTGTGGAATAGTCATCGTAATTCAGCAATAATTTTTCGATTTATTTCTACACTAAACGTGCATCGTCGATTTATTTCTTTCACCACATTGTCATAAAATGAATTTGGAAATTTGAGGATCTTGTTCGGGTACTTCTGGAAGAAATGAACCAATGGGATCATACACTTGTCCTTGGCCTATGAATATGAGCATGAAGTTATCATATCTCCCAATATTTGCCACTTCAGATGAGGTTATTTGAAAACATGAGTTGTAATTACGAAAATGCTGTAGAAAGTGTTTAGATTCCCGAGTAGTTCCAGCCACAAAAGTAAGAAGTGGTTCTGGTGGTTCAGCCAGTGATGGTAAATTGATTTTATTATTGGAGCAGCACATACCAAGTGTTTCTTTCTAAAATTTTAAAATTTGACAATATAGCCATTGAACCAATTACAACATCGCGATACATTCCATAATCGTAATCTTCACCGTAATCAAATGCCGCATTCTTGAGATTGGCTCTGGTTCTTAACAGAGTCTGTCGTGAGCATTGAGCTTCACATCGTGTGGCTGGTTTCTCTTCAGTAGCTCTTGAAGTAGACGCTCTTGCTCGAAGATCTTCAACATCTATTTGTTGCTTTACGGAATATGCATCGTGATGTAATCATATCGAGTATTACATTTACTATTCAAGATTATTGAAATTACTCACTAATTATTGACCATTCAGAATCGCTAAGATAGAACTTACCAATTACTGTATATATCAATGCCGATTCAAACATATTTTTTTATTATAATTTGTTTTCAATAAAAATCACGAAGTGTAATTAGTATTAAAAAAATTCCCTGATACTTCCAGAATTTTTTTATACTTTAAGCTTTCCTTCCGGGGTACTGTAAAGCACCACTTATACGATTTATTTAAAAAAAGTATGATGAAAAATAACTGGACTTTACAGCTATGAGTGCAGCAAATACATTCTTAGTGTTTAAATATAGCAGGCTACCAATTTTCATAGGGGGCTAAGCGATGTAGAAGTTGGAATGCTGCAGCACCTCCTGGTGAGGAGCTCCAACAAAGTGAAAGACGAAAACGAATTCTCCAAGAAAAAAATACATACTAATGCCACTTTTCCAGGTGTTCAGTTGAAAGGTAAATAAGTTGATATGCTGTAGCACCACCTAGTGCGAACTGTAACAAATAAGATAGCACAAAAACCTTCTCCACAAAAAATACATATACATGCCAATTTTCATAGTGATTGGCTGAACGGTGTTGCAGTGAGAAAAAAAGTAATTCAATATGTACAAACATCGATTTATATACAAGGGGTGATCAAATGAAAATCTGCGAAACAAAATAAAAATGAAACAGTTAAATATTTGCATATTCCGCCAAGGGAGAATGTAGCGAGACATCTCGGGATGCCATTGGAGACTCTGACTGGGATCGGATCATGAGCGGGTGCCCGCATGCGCAGGAGAGAGCAAAGGCTCTTATAAAAAGCGGCGTCCAAATGATGCGAGCACAGAATTACTCGAGCACAGAAAAAGCATTAACTCCGATGTGTACTGTGAGACACTCCGACGCCTACGCAGGTCCATCAAGGACAAAAGACCGGGGCTGCTCACGGAGGGTGTGGTTCTGCTCCATGATAACGCGCGTCCACACGTCTCCAGAGTCACACAAATGGAACTGGACAACTTCCAATGGGAGACGTTGGACCATCCGTCCTACAGTCCGGAGATGTCACCCTGCGATTTCCATGTGTTTGGTCCACTGAAGAAACACCTGAAAGGAAAGCGCTTCAACTCGGATGACGCACTCAAGGACACTGTGAAGGACTGGATCTCGTCACAGCCACAGGAATTCTGGGAACAAGGAATCCTGCGGCTTGTTCATGAGTGGGATTGTTGTGCTCAGGCCTATGGTGTATATTTTGAATAAAGTCTATATTTGTACCCACCGTGTCGTTTCGTACCTTTTCATTTGATCACCCCTTGTATATATATATGTATGTGTGTGAGCATTTTCTATTAGAGATTCTCCTATTACACCAGTTGAAAAATCATTTCTACTTATTACTGAATCTTAACAATAAAAGAAGCATATTGGCATAATGTGTGAGATGTATGCTTTAATGCATTGAGTTCTTGAACCGTTAAATCACATCGTTTAGAATTGCAAACAGTTTCTGATACTACTGAAAAATTCATATATACGAAATTTGGTCCTTTTTCCACTGATGCAAATTGTATGAAAGCATATCAATTGATAAAACATAATTAGTACTTTATGAAACCAGCCATGTTTGTGTAAATCAGAACAAAATATCACTCAGATTTCTTTGTGCTGCTTGTTGAACATTTTGATTTTGTTGTGAAGTGGATTCCCTTGTGTTTACTGAGGATGGTGATTTTATAGACACAAAGCAATAAAACTTTCCTGTATGAATGCTAAATATTTTGTAAGGGCAGAAAAAAAGTCTTATTGTTAATAATTATATTATAACCCGTTTTATATATCCAAATTTATTTGTTTTGTTCAAATTTGAGTAAAATTATATGTTTTAAGAATTGTTAACCTATAGAACAAAATATAACAAAATTTGAAGAAAAATAATGTTTTTTTAAAAATATATCTGATCCACGTCCTCAAAATAGGACACTAGGATAAAGGGGATAAAATTTGCATTTACATGTTTTAGTGTTCTCTTCAATGATGAAAAGCTATTTCTCTCCGAGTAAAAAATTTTACTTTATTTAATAATACTTTCTTGTTTACTAAACATTTAAATTTTCAGTTAAGTTTCACTCTAATTTTTCTGGAAAGGTTCAAAAGCAAGCTTCACAAAACGTTTTGTCACATTTGCCGCAGTATGTTTTTGGTTTTACTTTGAGCCCTCTCTCTTTGACAACGACGTTTTTTTTGCTTGCTTTAGTAAAAAATACCAACACTATCTTTACGGATGGGATATTTTGGATAAGAACGTACAATCGAGATCCTAGATCTACCCCTCACATTTATCACTGCTTTTTGGAGATAAATTATTGGTATAGATTTCTTTCAAGTTTAGTGCTCAATCTTTGTAGAGAGTTGTGTCAATTATCCAGGCGTTTACCATAGCCATATCCAGTGAACGTATAAAAAGTGGCCAGTACCACTTTTTCCACGAATTTTAATGGAATCAATCCAGCCAACCAGTCGTGGTAATCCACACCACCCATATGTTTGTTGTAAGAATTTATCAAATTTCGCATTTTCACGTTATTTTTATCTTTGTGTCCTCTTACACTCCTCTTCACATCAAAAAATGGTTTTAAAGCGCTGAAATTTGTAACAAAATTGACAGTATTATTTCCATTTCTTCGCACAAGGAAAATCTCAGAGTTCTTGTCGAATGCAAACTCATACGGACCTCTTTCTTTTTCCGCAGATTCTTCTACAGGGACCTCATGGTTTATCCGATTTTCTCGTATGGTTCCTGTAGCACAAAAACCCTGTTTACCAAGACTTTTCAAAAGATCAGTGCTAGTAAAAAAAGTTATCAGAATATAAAGTGTAACTTGAAGTGTTAGCAAAATTGTCCGTTAGTTTCATCACAACCCGAGTTCCAAGAGGATTATCATTTCTTTCATCAAATTTTTTACCGTAATAGAGAGAAAAATTTTAGCAATATCCCTCGCTTCCAAGGACATCCTAAAGTTTATATCTAAAATCCATTGGGGCTTCCCTAGGATAAACTGTTTCAGACTATTTCTTCCATAATACATGATGATCATTTCATCAATGCTTATATTTGTAAAGAAGAGTCATAATTTCAAAAATATATTACTTTGACAAAAGGTTTAACTTTGAAGGGTTGATCCTGGGCATGATGATTTACAGTTCCATTGTCCACAAAGTGTAAATAAGATTTCAACTTTTGACAGAGGTTTCGTGAAAAGGCATTTTTCACAAGGATAATGCTAAGGTCTTCAGCAGGTAAGGTATCAGCGTTTAAAGGTATTTGAATACAGTTAGAAGCAAAATTCCTATAAAAACACGTATTTTGTTTGCAGTGATCAAGAAATCGCGTTCGTTTTTTACATCTGCTGCATATCGCACATTTTCTTTTACAATTGTAATGCCGAATGGTTCCTGCTTCCATCTGAAACCTTTTGTCTACCCGCAGACCCGGCTATGTGCGTGGGAGAAACTGAACAATCAACAGACATGATTTCCCACTAACTATTTTATTGTTACCAAAATATCAATCAGACATAATAACAATCTAATTAAGACAAATAATCAAATAGTAGAGTGCGGAGGTGAAATTCAATAACACGGGGATAATACTACGGACTCTCAATTGATTCTACGATAGCTAAAACACGCTCGATATAAACTAAATCGCACACTAATAAGCTAACTTCAAATTAAACAAGGCTCACGTTACCTGTACTTTTCTGAAGCGGATCCTACAATTGAATCTTTCAGGAGGTCTTCATCTGGATTTAATCACTGTCGTTGGGTCCACTCTCCGTAATCCTTTTCATGGACAAACTAAAATCTCTTAATTCCTCGATCCTTCAATCTTCAACTAACAAACTAACTCGCCAACTCACTTGCCACCTCTTTGCTAACATCAACCTGCCAACTCTTGAAACTCGCGAATACAGAATTTATATAATATACTTTATTTGCATAATCACGTTTTCTTACTCGGCGAAAGTTGGTTGAAATAAATATTTTTCTAAAAATGTCATGAAGGGATTAGTAGAACCGCGTATAGATCCGTCACACAATTAGATCGTAAACTTAAACTTCTCAAAAAGCTCTGCTGGAATTTTATCTTTCAATCTGCTTGAGCAAGTCACTTGCAGTTGATTCAGCCTGTGTTTCATTAGTTATCAAAAATGACTAATGTCTTTCAGCTTTTTTTTCCTGCTCTTCGTTGTGGAACAACTAGAGCTTCTGAATGGCTCAGGATGAAATATATATCTGATCGTACCTCCAAACGCCCAGAAGCATCGTTTATAATAATCTCACCAGTATTTACTTCATCGCCATCACCTTCCTCCTCGTCAGTTGGTTGAATGACATCTGATGGTAACACAGCAATTTCAACATAGCTCTCATCTGAATCTAAGCTACTTAATAATTGATGCTTCCTCTAACTTCAGGAACTTTTGCACTGACATAACTAAGCAGAGGTGAAACACTGAAGGGAAATCATAATAATTTTTTTTTATTCTTCGTTACAAAGAGAGAAAAAGCGCGTCAATTGCGTACTTATGATCCCACTATCCTATTTTGGGACAATTAAAAATTTCCTAAAAATTACCTTTAAATTACCTACTGCTAAAACTTACCTAAGAACAATATCACTCTAATTAACCACTGGGATCATAACGAAAGGGTACTACCAAATAAAAAATGCCCAGCCAAGTGTCCAAAGTAAACTGAAAAAGAATTCTGCTACCTCAAAGAGATGACATAAGGCGTCTCAGGACCCTTAACATATGTGTCCTTGAAAAAAGTATCCTTCTTCAAACCAATGTAACTTAGTAATAAAGCAAAACAATCATTTGCAATTTTTATCACATGATAATCTTGCATATTTATATTACTTCTCAAATGTTCAGAGAATTTGAGAAAAAATTAAAAAAGTTTTAAGGAAATAAAAATTGGACAATTTTTCAAAATTATGAAAATCAGTATTTTACACCGCGCAGGATTCAAAAGTACAAATTGATCAAAATTTACAAAATTAATTTTACTTGGTATAAAAATGCTCACTTTCGAAGTTATACTAACTTTTAAGAAATTTAGAGAAAAAAAAATATTTTTCAAATACAACTATAACAAAATTTTAAAACTTAAAAAAAAAATTAATTAAAATTCAAATAAAATTTTTTTATTAAGTTTTCTTTTAAAAATTGAAGTATAAGTTATGAAGGGCCTTATTTCGAACACGCGTGCATGAAATTTCAAATTGATATCATAAATATTTTCTGAGAAATCCTGCGCGCAAGCTAAAATTTGTTGTTTTGAGAAAAATGAAGTTAAAGATAAGAAAGTGATAGGGTTTTTGTTTAAATTTCACTAGTTATTTCTCAATAACTTTCGAAGTTTTTACAGTATTAACAGAAATTTGGTATTAAAATAATCAGAAATGTTAATAATATATTTTTTTCAAAAAATTGAAAAATTTGCAATTTAAGAGTCCTTAAAGGCCTGCGCGCACAAATGCTGTGAATAAGAAAAATATCCAGAGGAAAGAGGAGGAAGTGCAACACATAACTCACGCTGAAAGAAGCTATTACATATCCCTACAATTTCCAATACTCAAAATATTCGGAACATACAAATAACGATGTCCACATGGTATTGTGATAGATCTATACGGTTTTTCACTAACTTCTTCTTTTTACCTTTAATTCAAATTATTTATTTCAACCAACCTTCATTCAGAGCCAGTAAATAAGGAATATTATATAAATTCGGTTTTCGCGAGTTGAAAGGAGATAAGTAAGAGGAAGTGAGAAGTCAAGTGAATTAAAGATCGAGAAGTCGACACGTAGTTGTTGACAAGTTAAGTGAGCTTGATACGTTTTGATGTGCGTGAAGAGAAGTGGATTTAAAGTATTGAAATTCACTATTATGGAGCGTGGAGTCTTCGTCAATTCATCCAGTTAAATAGAGTGCCTGAAGTTCGTCACGAAGGAGCCGCAGCAGTAAAATATAAGGTTAGTGACTTTGATTAAGAAAATCAGATTATTATTGTGAGGCGCGGTTGTTTATTATTGTGAGGCGTGTTGTGGATTATTATTGTGTGCGCATTTAAGCTGTCCTAGATTCAGTTGAAATTTTGTATTGTTATTCGCTTGTATTGATATCTCACCTCTGCACTCCACTCTCATTTATTTATCTTAATTAGTATTGTGTTGTTTCTATTCATAATATATTGATAAGAATCAATAAATCAGTTTAAATTGGAATCATGTCGTTCGATCAATTAGTTCCTCCAACACATCCAGCCGAGTATTCAGATAGACAGGAAGGTATTAGTGTAAGGGGTGGCTACAGGTCACTACAATATTTTTCAGCTGTCTTCTAATAGGACAGTGGAATAAAATATGCTAATTTCAAAGCCATGATGCGATTATAAATTATGTTTGTTATTGTTCAGTAATCTATTTTTTTTGGAGCTCAATACGAACTTTCAAAAATAAATGTTGGAAAGATTAAGCTTGAAGAAGACAAAATGTTTCATAACTTATGTTTAAATTTCATTTCATAGACACAGGAGTGCGTGCACCAATTTTTAAATATTAATCTAAAAGTAAAACTCAGTTTCTTGAAGTTTTTTACAACAAAATCTGAACTAATTTTACACACAAATGTAAATATACAGAGGGGAAATGAAATAGCAAAAATAGTAAATATAAATTTGAAAAACAAAAATAGCAATGAATATATATTCTAGTCTAGGCATAAAGTTCCAGCTTCTCCTTACATGCAAACCTCGAAAACTACATGTCATTTTTGGTCTAAGCTGAACATAGAAATATATGTAATTACAATGTGTGACGGGGCTATCCGCGAGAATTTATTACTAATCCTCTTGGGTAACTTTGGGACCAGCATTTATTCTACTTCACAGCCTCTTCGGGAAAAACACGAGATAGTTATATGCTAATGAGTTCGACTATATAAAGTCTAGATTTCGTAAATGTATAGGGAGAAGGAGTTGCCAAGCTGTATGTAAGTATCGACGGAAAATTACTTCACGAGCTTAGCGCGCAATTGATAGAGATCAATTATTAAAGTAAATGGTTAGATTGATAATTGAAGGAAATAAATTCAGTACCGACCTGAGGTTAGCAAGAGTTCGTCTCCGTGTCCATTCTGATAACTGAGATTACTTAGACGGGAATATTAGATTTGAATATTAGATTTGAATGTTAGATTTGAATGTTAGATTTGAGTATTAGATTTGAGTATTAGGATTAATCGAGGTATTAGGAAATCACTCCTAGGTTTCCACTTATAAATTGAAATTGTGCTTGTTATTTGTATTTGTCTGTCTTAAATAAATAATTGTTGCTATTGCTTTTGTTGGTGATGATATGTTTCCTATTACACTTAGAGACGCGTCGGGCGGTGTGAACTCAGTCCAAAATAGGACAGAGACACGACAAATGTTACATCCCCACACTAATCAAAATAATGAATGATATTTTTTAATTTGTTTTCTTAAAAATATAATTGATATGAAAGAAGTACAATTACAGGTTTTAAATCGTTGAATGGAAATAAATCTTCTATATCTTGCGAATGTTTAATCTGATTACTCCTTAACTGATTAATAACTTTATTTACAGGCACCAGAAGCCTATGTGCGTCAAAAACCAATTGAAATTTATCCAAATGATTTGGAGACGAGTAAGTCTCGACTCTTCTTTGTTGTGGATCCAAGCCATTTACGCCATGGGATTTTGAGTTTGCAATGTACCGCATCAGTGTCTTTGGTGCACTCGAAAAGTAGCATTGAGTTGATTGTAAATGATGGCAGTTCTGGAGCCGAATTTCTGCATGGTAAGTAAATATCTTATATTAGACATGTAGTTTGACTTGATTTGACAATTAATATTATGCAGAAGGTAATAAAATGCTATTTCGGTGCATTTTATTCAGCTGCTTGAATTTTCATCCATCTGGAATCTGCAAAAGCTCTTCAAACTACTATGCTTACAATAGTTTAAATATTCCTAAATATATGTCAAAAAAGAAGAATTATGATGGGATTTTTATGACTTTTTATTATGCAGAGATAGCAGTCAAACGAATTCGATAGGCTTTAATCAGCCCTATTGTCTCTGGTAATATAAGGGATGAAAAGTAGGAACTAATTCGGTCACCATCATCCGTGAAATCTGACATCTTAACCTATCATCCACCTCCATGAAAGATTTCAATGCTAAAATTGGTGTTTTCTCATTTCAATTGGATCTATTGACCTTTAAGTAAAATATTTGTAATCTAAGATTGAAAGTTAAAATAGTTCCTAGAATAATGCTAATCTTGCTTTCCTCTTCGTAAGCAAAATGAACTTGAATTCTTTCTGAAAAAGTTACACTTCCGAAATATATTCTATCTGAAACCAATAGAGAAAGAAACTATTTTATGGCCCTAAAATAAGCCGCGATAGTCTAGTAGTTACAGTAACAAACTTGTGACCAAAGTGTCACGAATTCGAGTCCTGTTGCTATTGAAGACCCTCCATGTAGAGGAGCCTGATACACGTTCTGACATGCGCAGCCGTGTTATTAATTGCAAACACAAATAGAAGAAAAAACTAGGCTGGCTTAACTAAAATCCACGTACCGTGTGTAGGTCAGGATTTGTGAAAATGCTGTCACCTAACTTTGTCTTTATTTACATTCACTGTTTTAAAAATCATTCAAAAAGAAAATAATACTATGTGACAAAAATATATTTAAGAATTTTTTTTAAGGTATTTTTTCCCCTTTTCTTCATTAAATCATTCTTTAAGAATGAGAAAAACTATTAGTTGTTATAAAAAATAAAAGTCAAATTTTTTAAACATTTGTCTGTAATGAAATAAATACTATTATAGATAGCAAATAACTTTAGCGATGAGAGAGAGAGCTTCATAAAAAAGGGAAATTCCCCTATTCTTCATCACTCCAAATTAGCCCTCTTTCACTACTGGGAAGAGTCCCAGGAGTGAAAGTCTCCACTACCTTAGAGACTTAAACAGCCGCGAAAGTTCAATGTTTCTCGTGCTTGCGCAAAGACGTCAAAGCCTTTAGAATGTCTTTTTAAAGTTTTCATTATTTTTGAGGGCTTAATTTTTAAATTGAAATTTTGAAATTTCACATGTCGATAATGAACAATGATCCTCTTTAAATAAGTTTTTTTTAAGAAACACTTTATTAGCAGATTCTCGTAAAAAATGTATTGGACGAAAAACACAAAAACGTTTTTTTTTTTAAATCCGTAATTTTTTAGCAATTTTTTTTCAATATTCTTACAGATTACGGATAATATTGTTCTACACACGGAAAAAGGTTTCGAGCGATTATCTTCATAAATGACGAAGTTATTCAAAGTTGAGTTAAAATTTCGAGTATTTTTTAAAAAATCGTAAAAAAAGTTTTTCGCATTTTATTTTTTGAATGATTGCTTCTAAAAGAAAAGAAAAACATGGAATTATTCAGAAAAAATATCGTTTTAATAACACAAAAATAAATTCATACGTGACGATTTAGAGATCATTTTCGTAAAAACGCATCTGTTTTAACTCATTTTAGAAAAAAACGTAAAAAAATAGAAAATATCATTATTTTGTAAAAAAAAAATTATACCGTATTGTGGCGAAATAAATAATCTTTCCGATTCTGTAATTATTTTTGGCTGATTTCAAAAGCAAAAATTGGATGGCTATTTTAAAATGGTCGAAAAAGTCGGATCTTCACTCGGCCAAAACGGAATTGAAGTTTAACAAAATAAACAACCCACAGCGATAAAACAATTAGACGTTTTAAGGTTTTTAATGAATATATTTTTAACTAATTGCAATATCGGGATACAAATGCTTCAATACGGCTTTCTTGGCAAGTTTCTACGTGGTGCGGTTCGTGAGAAGATAGACGCACATAGTTAGATACATAGATATATACGTTTGTTTACCTTCGAATTTTATTAGTGTAGATTTATAATAAGTGCAGTTCATAATATTAATGTCGCATTTTAGCTTTATCGTCGAAGTACATTATATTTGCATTCAATACATTGTTGTTGTATGAAGGAGGAGCGATAAAAGTTATGTCTGAAAATTGGATCGTAAATATTGAAAGTTTGAGAAGCACTGTTCTAACAGTTCAACTCAAATATAAAGTCTGTTTTTCTAGATTCTCTTGGCAGATCTGTGAATGAAGCATCATTCATTGTTTCATTTTACCAAAACAGCTGAGAATTGATTGAGAGGTCTCTCTGTTTCACCGGATTAAATAATTTCTCACAAACTCTTCGTTTCAAAAAATGTACTTTTGTATCAAATACTTATGGAAGTTTCAGAGAGGATATTGAGCTCTTTTGAGTGAAAAATATCATTGACTTAACAGCTTCTTCCGCATGGAATATTTCAAATTTAGCTCTTGCAGATTTCCTTTAGTTTGCTGATCCTACATTTTGCAAACCAGGCCGTATCGTAGCACCTATAGGATGCCAATGGGTATTCCAGATTCTAAGAAATGACGCATTTAAGATTAATTCATCAATGAATATATGATAGTTTAAAAGACTAAAAATACATACTTTTGTTGTTAATCGAACTATAAAATGAAAAATAAATTATTGTTTGAAAAAACTAAAAAACACGCTTTTATGTTTAATCGAACCAAAAAGTAAAAAAAAAAAATTATTTTTTTACTTTTTAGTTCAATAAACATAAAAGTGTGTTTTTTAGTTTTTTTTTTTAAAACTATAATTTATTGTGTTATAAAACTTCTCATTGATCCACAATCACATAACAAATGCGAAAATGTTTCTTTAGAATTATGTTCTAATTTTACAGTTTGCTAGAAAATTTTCTTTTACTTATTGAAAGAAATTGTTGAGACGACGGTATACTAAGAATCTGTTTCCTTCCTTCTGATTCAGTATGCTTGTTTTCATTAATTAATTTAGATTTGAAACAAAATGTTTCATTTTATTTACCATTGCAAATTCTACAAGTCATATTTGATAAAAAAAAATGTTATGCAATGTTTTGGTCTCAGAGACAAAAACATTTCCCCTGTTTCTTCAAAATTTCTTTTTTCATTTCAATGCTAATTTTACTACACGTTTCTACCCAATGACATAGATTACAAAAAAAGGCAATGCTGTAGATCTCTTTCATTTACCGATGTCATAAATTCACATGTCGATGCGCGACCTTGACCTTTGTTCAGTGGTTTGAGTTTCTTTTTCTTAGAATCAGTTTATAAACTAGTCGTGGTGAATTCCGGTTTCATCAAATAAGTTCTTTCTATGCTTTCGATCTCTGCTTGGAAAAATTCCAAAAAATCATTTATATCTGGACTTAACGTTTTGTCAACATATATTCGATTATATTCTGGTGTAAATTCAATAGGAACAATTTTCAAAATGACAGCGATTAATATAGAGTTGTATGATTTGGGTTCTAAGCCTAACGCGGATAAACTCCTAACATTTACTTCAATTTCGCTATGTAACTTTTTAAACTTTGGAATGTCATTCGATTTATAAACTGGAAGCAGATTTAATAACTTTTTCATATGGTTATTAATTATTACTTCTTTTTTTTAAATTCTTTTTTAAGAAGCTCAACGACAGAATAATAGTTGAATTAATTAATCTCAAAACCTTTAATTGTTTGAGCAGCTGCGTCAACTAATAAGCTTTTTAAATAATTATATTTTTCTATTTTAGAAAGTAAATGAAAATCATGGATTAAAATTTGGAACGTATTCCAGAAGTTGTTATATTGAATACAATTTCCATAAAATTTTTGAATTATTAACTTAGGAAGTTTAACAATGTTATTTGTATTTGCAAAAGTTGAATTCTCTCTGTTCTATACCGCTACACACAATGGAATTAACACGACTTTTGTTTTCTTATAATTTCTTGTTTGCGAGAAAAAATTTTGTAATTATTTTATCAGAGTAATCAAATGGATTCAGTTTCATACTGTTCTAATGTGGTTTCACTTAGTCTAACCTCAATATTTTAACACTCTTCCGATTTAGATATTAATAGATTTAAATTTTCCTCTAGGGAATCTAAGTCAATTTGTTCTTCCTTTAATACATTCTCAACGGTTTTAATTAACTGCGTCGCTGCCGATCTTAGTTTGTTCGCACTTTTTTGTTTTTATCGATGCTTTCTAGTATAATGAATAAATTCTTCTTATTTTTAGCAGGTTCACGCACTTCAAAGCGCTATTCCAATATATTTGTTAATTTAAAAGAGAATTCAAAATAAAAGTTATATTTACGATCTCATATCGTTCAACAAATTTCAAGAAGAATTCCAAATTTTCAAATCTATATTTATTCATATAGTCAGGTTCACTTAGCACTATTGCCAATAATATTTGTTAATTTAAATGAGAATTCAAAATAAAAGTTATATTTACGATCTCATATCGTTCAACAAATTTCAAGAAGAATTTTTCCAACATTTAAATCTATAATTAATATCCTTTTGCCGATGTGCCATAAAAAAATCCATAACTGCTGTTCAAAATAACAGCAAGACATTGCCAGAACCTTTCCCTTCGAAATCTAGTTTTATTCTGAAATAAAAAGTAGTAATTACACTGATCAAAGCAATAAATTAGAAGCGAGCACTCTGGGACCGTCATAGACAAAACGAAAAGGGAAAGTTTTGCTTCATTGAGAAGATTGCGAAACACATGATTAATAAATCTTTGGAAAATGCTTGGGCTGTAGCAAAGACCAAAAAGTACTGTCCATCGTGTGTGACTAACGAGTTAAAAGTTTTGCTATCTTCTTCCATTTCCACCTGAAAGAATCCATTTTTAACACGCTTTTATAAGTTTCACTTGCAGGTAACGGAATCTTTGAACTCTATTTTTACCCACTTTAAAAGGTCGGATTAATGGAGGAAATTCACGACTGACTGGCGCCAAGCGAGTAATCACGTGACAAAGAGAGCAACAGTTGCACGTGTTTTTCATTACAGTGGTAGAACCTATTCGAAGTTGTTGACATTCTTGTGCTTTAATTTTATTTAATTAAAATATGTGATATCATTGTATTTTTTGCATAATTCTAGTGTATATAATTGTTAGAAAATAATCTCAACAACTTTTTTTTATATAATTTTTGTTTTATTCTGATTTATTTATCTAATTAGGTATTCGTCTGCTTCGACTAGTGTTAGCTGGTATATTTGTTTATAGTTCTTGATTCACTTAGATATAGCTCTGAGTAATTTTATTTCTCAATTAATTTTGTAGTTCTTTATTTTATATTTTTATTCGATGACAAATTTGTGAGCAACATATCGTTTACCGAGCCTGATTGCTCAGTGAATTATTATTTTTTTTGTCAAAAGCGTTGTAAAAGCAGAAATGAAAAGAGTAAAGTACAAGCCATTTTTTCAGATCAGAACAACTTCTGAGGTAAGTTATAAATTATTTTGTGCTCTAATTTAGATACTTTCTGAAACTATTATGAATGCATTGCTATTTACTCATTTGGGCTTTAGTTTAACTAATTTTTTAAAAATACAGAATAGGTATTTAATAACATTAATGTTGTTATTTACCATTGAATTATAAGTTGATTCTAAAAGATTAAAAGTAATGACAACTATTCAAATTTAGCGGCTTTTTAAACTTCTGTAAAAGAAATGTGAATGGACAAATTTATATTTTTTGAATAACTATATTATCAATGATGTTTATAATTTGATTATTATTTTTTTAGAGTAGCATTGGATATCAATTGCATTGTTTCCTGTTTTAATGAATATGCATTATTAAGCTTCAGTCATTATGTAGTTATTGCTATTTATGAGTAAATCCTAATTTGATTCCAACACATTAAAAGTAAAGGCAAGAAATGCCAAACCATTTTGATAAAGAAATGTAAATTTTTCATTTAAAACTTAAATTCAATATGGAGTAATGTTGTGTTTACTTTACGATTCTTCCAAATTGTTACTAATTTTTCTTATAAGGCATAATATTTTCAAATCAAGTACTTTATAATGTGTTTTTATATAAAAAAAACTGTTAATTTTCACTTATTTAAAATTTTCATTCATATAATTTACTTATTTAAATTATGATCTTTAGATAAAATAATTGACTTAAATAAAGCTGTAAATTAACTTTGGCACAAATTTTTCAACATTTATTAATCAGTGGACTAATAAGTATATATAAATACCGAAAACTTATACAAATTTGCAATCTAATTTTAGAATTTATTTCTTTTTAATATTTAATATATTTTTTTAACCTTAGATTATAAGTGCAACATGCGCTTGTCCTATTGGGGGTACTCCATCATTTTGTAAGCAGGTATTTGCAACGGTTTGTGTTCCAATGGAAAACAAAGATGGTTTCTGCAAAAGTGGAGACAGATGGTGCTACTTGGCACACAGCTGGTTTGCGGGTAGATAGTGAAAGTTCCTAGATGGTTCAGGACGATTGAAATGGCAAGACTTATGAAATCGTTCTCGTTTGGAAGTGCGAGCCGTGATATTATTTTTATGAATGAAAAGTGTCCGCATCTGCAATGAGCAGACAACATGTTGCAACGACAGAAATCACCACGGCACGAATTGAAGAAATGATTCCAATTGACCAACGGGTAACCCAGCGGGGAACTCTGCTCAGAGCTGGGACTGAGCTATGGTAGCATGCAGTATATCGTTTTCTGTTGTGCTGCGATATTGGACTGAGACTGGCTCAACGGTCAAGGACCTGATTTCTACCAAGACGAATTAAACGAGTAGGTTCTGCATTCTCTGTGATAAATGCCTAAATAGACTTGGTGATTATGTCGAAATGTGATAGGTGCATATGCCTCTTAATTCCCTTTTTGTATTTTCTGTCTATTGTAAATAAATATTTTGTATTCGACTTGTAACCTTTTTTCTGATCACCCCTCGTAGTTATGGATATTTCTTAATGATTTGTTGATTTTATAGATGTATCTGTTTTACAATGTTAAGTTTTTTAAAATAATCTTGAACATAAAACATTAAGAATTGATGGGGAAGTATTTAATTCATATATATTTATCCTCTGATGAAAATTAAGATGAAAAGTTAAGATGATATATTTATCCTCTGATGAAAAGTTCTTATTTTTTCCCCTTTGTACTTGTATGCTATTAGCTGGTATACTCGTTCTTCACACGGGTGTGAATTTATGTATATCAAAAATATGATGCATGAATTTTCTCATTTTTTCAGTGCTTCAGTATTTAGAGATGAAAAGTAACAGTTTTCTGTAAAATATATTACATTTACATTAAGTTTGCCTACGTACACTTACAATTCAAATTAAATATTTTATTTCATTGGCGATCAGTTCTTTGATGAAAATAAATTTTATTTTTACAATGTATTACATATAAATACTTTATACATATAAAGACATCTGAAATGATTCTAATAAAATAACATTCTCTATCTTCGACTGTCTGATTTACTTAGTAAGTATCATTTAAAAAAGTTCTTGGAAATTTTGTTAGAAACGACTTTTTAAAGTAATAAAAGAAAATACTATTTTGCTATTAAGTTAAAAAAATTATTTAGATTAATATATAACTTCTAGAAATTCTTAAATTTATAGTGATTATTATATGAGTTACTGAATTATATACAAAGTGCATAATCAGGGCTGG
The DNA here is from genome assembly GCA_019973975.1 of Trichonephila clavata. Classification (NCBI taxonomy): domain Eukaryota; kingdom Metazoa; phylum Arthropoda; class Arachnida; order Araneae; family Nephilidae; genus Trichonephila; species Trichonephila clavata. The sequence continues at coordinate 25,090 of BMAO01036581.1, read as the reverse complement.
CCATCTGGGGGGGGGGGGCTGATCAAAAACTAAAATGCATTTTTCACATGAAAACTTGACAACATTCCTTTACAAAATGTAAATTTTTACATAAACAATTGTTATTGTAGATCTCTGAATTTCAACAATCCTGTAGACTTTATTGATTCGCACTACCGCAGAATGAGGCATATAATAAGAATAGGTTTCAAATTCTGAGGAACATTCTCTCTTATTAGCTGTGTCTTGCTACCTCCACATCAATGGTACAGGCCCTGGTAACTACAGGAACTTAGGACATGTGTGAGCAAAAAATTGTAAAATATTATCTTTAATCTTATTAACCGAGTTCCCTTTTATGTTTATAAAATTATCTGTCACTGGCATCAAATGGTTAAAGTTTATTTAGTGAACTACATCAGGTAACATTTAGAATGGGGAAAATCTGTTTGAAATGTTATGTTCCACATTAATTTAAGCCATGTAATATGAAATTAAGAACCAATTAATAGGTTTGTATACGTTTCAGTAAATAATTAAAATAAATGTGGAACACATACATATGACGTCAACATAGGGCAATAAATTAATATATTCAATTATTCACCGCTACTTGTAATAAGAATGGGGAATGTATAATCTGCAAATATTTACAGGAGGCTATAATGGGTGTTCTGTTTGCCATGTTCAATTTTTGATGAAACAAAGTTTTTATAAATAAGGAAATGTAACGACTCAAATTGATATTTCAAAGATTTGTCATTCAATTCTTAGCTTTTAATGATCTCCCACTTTGTGGAAATCATGAAATAATATGAACAGCTAATAATGGGATTTTGTTTAGTTTAAAATAGAATTAAGTAAATATAACCCTGTGTTAATATATCATATGTAAACAAAATTAAAAAATACTCTAAAAATAGAATTGTGCATCACTTAGCAAGTTATAAAAACCCCAGTAGAGGAATTTAGAAGTTACTTCTATAGCACTGCAATATTGATACAGTTATTGCGCAAATAGATTTAGAAGTCTAACCAAATATTAATTCTGATTTCAAAACCAGCGAAAAACATGAATTAGAAAAAAGTTACAAGACTTTTGTAAAGTTTACAATAAAAATGTAGATGAAATCAGTTAGTAACGGCATTTGATTTTTTGAATGCAAGAGATTTAAATAACACACACGATATATTGCAATACATGCTAAATAAATATAATGTAGCAAGTGTTGCACTTCAGCATACTATAAAAAGTTACCTTCAATCATGCACGGGAACAGAAATGCAGTTGCTATATTAAGCAACAAACAAAAAATTAAAACTTTTATAAAATAACATCACGCAATAAATAAACATGTGCATGGATATGCGACACTTGGATCACAAGTTATTATTAATGCAAATATGTACTATATTAAAAATTGACATTATATAAAAAAAGCCTTTATTAAAAATTGTAAAGTGTCTATAACATGTGATCTACTTTTTTAAAATTATACAATATTAAGGGAATATATCATCAGAAAAGGTGGAATAATTTTCAGAAATTCAAAATTGAATTATCTTCAATTTTAAATATATTTTTCTTATTGAATTACATATAATTTATAAAAATAATAGTATGATTTATGTATAAACAATAGATGCTTCCAAAATACAATTTAACTTGCAAAAAAGTTGACGTTAAGCCATTGTTCATATCATATTAAGGTGAGTTAATATGAAAGTTTTTGATTAATAATAAATATTTATCCATTGGTGAAATTGAATTTATTTTTATAACACAATGAATTGATAAATTAGATGGAAAAATACAATACAATACAACATATATATAAATGCAATAGTCGCAAAAATTTCCATTCACAATTCAATTCAAAATATATCATGTAAACCGAACAAATATTTTTGCACAATTTCAATGATGTGAATAACATTATTTATATAAAAATACAAAATTTAAAACAACAGCGAATCACAAGATTATTGTGTTGGACATTCCATAAACTTTTCAGGTTATAAAATTAATTGAATATATTTCAGCCACAGCATTCAAAAATAAGAACTTTTAAAACAAGAAAAAATGTACAACCAGACATAACAAATAATTTCCAGTAATTGAGGTATTTTTTTTTAAATGAGCATAAGTCACTTTGTTTTTAGAGCTAAAAAGTACCCTTTTTAAAATATTTTTTTTGACACAGTAACAGTAAAAATACCATTTATGCTTTATATTCAAATTATATTAAGTTGATTCTGAAAGCAAAAAGTCAGTTTGACCAGCTATTATTTCACAATTAAAAAAAAATTAACAATTTAAGTCTTCAAACTCATAAGATGCCCAATTTTTAAAATTTTGTAGTAATTTTAAGTGATTTATGTTTAATAGATTATTGCGGACAAAAATTAGCATGTTTTTGAAAATCTGTTTCCCCTTGTTGATTTGTAATAATTATTTTTCTCGCTAAACTTGGAAAAAACACAAGATTTTTTAAAAAATATAACCAGAGATCTCAGACCTGAATCCATACTAACTTTTATAGAACATACATTTGAGAGTATCTACAAAAACTTTCAACACTATCTTGAACAGAAAAAAATAATGAAAAAGCTTCTATGTTACATGAACTATTTTTTAAAACAAAAATTGGCCTTGAAGTCAATTCTAATTACGTAACTATGAGAACAGGAAACGTAATCAAGCAGAAATAATTTTAGCAATGAAAATTAAAACTGTTAAATCCAAGTAAACAACTCAGTTACAGTAACACATAGCACATTATGTACGAGACAACAAGACAAATAAATAACCAGTACGAGTTCAAAACACTCAGATTTTTTGTCAGATTTTAAGAACGGATTTTTTCGCCTTCAATAATTCTTTCTCTAACTGATCGATCAACCATTTGAGCAAAATAAGACATTTTAAAAATTATAATGTAAAACTAAAAGAACGAAATAATCGTAGCTATAGTAGTAAACAAACGACAGCGTAATCAGGTGACCAAGTTTTCACGTGATCGTGACGTCTAATGAATTTAGTCCATTCGAAATTTTGCACACTTGTCAAGGACCGATGACAATACAATAATTTCATAATTTTGTTCCATTGTCCTTATCAGGATCGTCAGGAATAACGATAATCAGATTTGAAGGCAATTCCATATACCACTTCCAGATTTGGGGGACTTATTGCACATACTATTTTCAAATCTGGCGACTAATTCCATATGCCATTTTTAGATTTGGCGACTTATTTCATATACCATTTCCAGATTTGGTGACTAATTCCAGATTTAGCGACTAAAAAATAAGGTGTAACCCTAAAAAGCGAGTGTTTTTAGTTTAAAGCTAATTATATGCAAGTATAAATTACACTTGTGGTTAATAGAAATAAAACAAAAAAAAGTGTTCTGTACGTGAAAAAAGTGGAGGGTGGGTGGGTGTTAGCAATTTTTTACCATAATATAAACATTTTTCCGAAAATGAAAAAAAATTATGTATGTTTTTTTATTTTTATAAAGCAACCGCGTTTAGAAGGGATGATATGATTGACATTTAATATTACCCCATGTTTTTATTAACTCGCCTTCTTTAATGTCGTCCAGTTGGAATTTAGTAATTGATTTTAAACTGTGTGACTTTCCGATGAGCTAGTCTTGAAATTTGAACCATATCTCAGAAGTGGATGACAATGCATGAAAATGTAAAAAAAGGGGGGAGGGAACGAAAAGGAGGAATTTTATACTTTTTAGTCCGCTATAAAATCATGTTACATTAATTTTTTTTTTAATTCGAACTTTTTCCTCTTTCCACGCTTTTATTTGTTTGACCTGTTCTAAGAGATGAAATCTAATATAACAATACGGAACTCATCCAAGGCCCCTTAAACAGAGATAATAAATACACTTCAGACCCTTTAATTAATATCCATTGAAAACCAAGACTAATACCACAGCCACGTTTTTCCAGCTTCAAATATCAAACTCAAGGATCAATTCAACAATGAATAAATGATAGTTTGAAAAACTAAAAATCACGCTTTTCTTGTAGATCGAACTAAAAAAATGAAAAATAAATTGTAGTTTAAAAAAACACACTAAATAACACGGGTTTTATACTGAATCGAACTAAAACGTAAGAAAATAATCCTTTCAAAGGAACAATCATCAACTATACATCTGGAACATGAAATAAAAAAATAATCATCACTACTGCTACGGAAAATAATCCCGTCATTACCAAAGGTAAATTGCGTTTGTTGTAAAAAGTGAACGTCAATTATCACATCAATTACATCATCATCAAAAATATGGATTGTTGTGGGTAAAGTATTATCAGGAATGGTAATGCAGTCCTGAAAAAAAATGCTCTGAACTTTATCTTTACCAATACTGGAAAAAGTTGTTTGCGAAAGGTACAAAGGAGGGGAACCAATTGCTAGAAAATTTTCGTTTATACAATAGTGGATTGTGAACCAATGTCATAAAGAGCAGTTAACACTTAGTGCCTTTAATTCAAATTTCAACATGCATAGCATTTTGGAAAAAATTTGGAGCAAAAATTTGACCTACAATTCTGTCAGGTATAGGATGCTGAGAATTAGATTTTGCTGAGCAATTGCGAGGTTTTTTTTGGGGGGGGGGGGCAATCAGCATGAACATGGCCGAAATTTTTGCAACCATAACATTGTTTCCCATATGGTTTATTGATACATTGGATCTCTTATGTTCTTTTAAACTACACGGATAGTAAACTAACTATGGGTTTGGAGTACGCTTTTGTTCGAATTTCGTTTTACGTGCTGGATCAAATTTCCTTTCATTGTTTTTTTTTTAAATTTCCAGAAGCACTAAACAGTCTCTCAAAAATTTTTAGCTCTGCTTCAAATTCAGGAATTGATTTGCAACCATACAAACTATTTTTATTCTTTGAAAAATCAGGAATCCAGTTAAAACATACTCAATAAGAGATGACGTATCGAGGCCCCCTTTGAGGGCTAAATCTCGCATAGCTCAAAAGTATTCTTGTAAAGTTTCATGAGGTTTCATACGTCTGGATTCCATTCATTGATGTAATTGGATGCTATAGATTTTATCCCAAAATTTCTTAAAAAATGTTGCTTCATTTGATTCCAACTTGTAATACCTCGAATATATCTAAATAATGTCACTGCCGGGGCTCACAAACATTTTTTAACATAAATTACCTGATGAACTGGATTTGTAATTTTGAACAAATTAAAAAAAATTTCCTCCACACCAGAAATAAAAGTTTAAATGCTGTATTTATCTCGAGATGAAAACGGTTTTACAAAATCAACAATATCCCTTAAGCCAAATGCCTAAAAGAAATTACATTTCCTTCTAAGTAATTTCAGTTAAGGCGATATGGTACCCTAAAAATCATTAAACTGTCGAAAAAATTTTATTGACTTTTTTGATACCTCAAATCTTTATAAACATGCCTGCTAAATTTAAAAACTTTACCTCCTTTTTTTTATCAAGTATTGGAGCAATGTTTGATGCTGGACAGCAACTACCACTGACAAATTTCAGATTATTGCTAGAAAAAAGTCTGATAAAAAATTAATTCACTATTTTCTACAGCGCGTATATGAGACTGACATTATATATGCAGTAAAAATCATTTTAAGAAAGAATTGTGCAATTCATGCAAAAATTCTAGTTTGTAAATTGTTTATTAAAGAACAAATGGATTTGGTCAAGATTTAAAAGTTGCGCGTGCTTTTTATGATATTATTATGAATGAAATTAAAACTTCAAAACGGATTCTTCTAAAGCACAAGTATTAAATTTAATTTTGATAACTCAGATAATTAAAAACCTAATTCACAAGAATAGAAAAACTCTCCCATTTTTTATATACTTGTGTTGGTGATATATATATATATATCCCATGTGTGTGAAATTGAACACTTTTATTATATTAAAATATTTTAAGGTATTTATTTAAACAAATGCACATATACAGTTCTTAGATTTTTAAGTATTTTACCTATAAATTGCTATTTGATTTTGCTTTTATTCGTGTACAATATTTAACATGTGAAGGCTTTTAAAAAATCATGGAAATAAAAAAATAAAAGCATAAATAGCTTTCTTACATGTTGTGCATTAGCTCTGAGCATGGAATTAGCTCTGAAGTGTGTGTATTTTTTTTTATAATTATTAGATGAAATTTTATGAAATATTGATCTTTCATTCTTTTTTTCTGTATATTCATTATGGCAGTACACTGTAAAATTGCTCTACATTTGTGCAATTTTTTATGGTAAGCAGTTTTAAGGGGGTGACTTCACGCAGTCTTTTCTATAATATATATATATATATATATATATATCTCCGTAATGTTAAAAAATGACCAAATTTAAGGAACATTTTTGAAAAATGGACAAGTTGTACAGTCATGATTTTTTTTTTGTAGATTTATTGTATATTGTTTTTATTATTTCAATGAGAGCATTTTTCAAAAATTGATTAGTTTTTTTAAAAAAATTCATATGTGGAGTAACACGTCAAAATTTTTAAAACGATTAAAATTCTTCTATATTTTAATCCATAAAATTTTTTTGAATAATTTTTTGGACACAATCTCTCATTAAAATATTTATTTGTATAGTGTTAACATATGTACACAGTTTCAAAGCTATAAATTGCGTAGTTTTTTCAAAAATGTTCCTTTTGTGTTGAAATTTACACTTTTGAGAAATAGTGATTTAAAGTAAAAATTTACTATCAACTGATGCGTACCAGAACCACAACTTGGATTTCTGGTATCATCTGCAAGATCATCTTCTTGTCTACATTTTAATTGTTTGTTTTTAATTCTAGCTTCTTTGTGGTTCATTGTAAAACTGGCTATTTCGCTTTCTTAATATGCGCATGATCTACTTCTTTCAACGCTCGACATTTGTAAAATCCAGGGTTGAATGTTTAATACATTTAAAACTTTTAATTTGGTAATGAAACTTTGATTATATAAAAATGTACCTTCATATACTCTAGTTTCTTAAGTTCCCAATTGTATAAATATAGTTTTTGGAACTATAAATCAAATACGATTTAAGCTTTCATTGAAGTTTTAAGTTTTACCGTGAAAGCACCTAAATAAAAGTTCAAGACTAGAGAATGAGTGAATATTAACGTCCCACTGTTCAGCTACACGAGGGCTTTTGGGAAAGGTCAAGACTAGAGAAATCTCTAAATACTTTTTTTATGCAATTGCTAATTGCAATAGGTGAGTTGCGTTAAGCTTATATGTGTCGCCTTTTAGTATGAACCTATTATATTCACACCACGAATCACCTCCCATAGGGCATAAACCGTGTCGTATTTTCAAATCTGTGGAGAGTTTATGAAAGAAATCTAACCCAAATTGTTTGCATCATGGCTGACAAGTTTTCTGAGTTGCTTCGAATAGCCACACAAAACATAGTATCTTTACAATTTGTCTATTCCTGCATTGTCAATCTATAACAACCTCCTAGAGATTTTTTGTCCTCAAGTTTTTTGCCTTTAAATTTTGATTTTAATGCCCTGTCCATGTTTCCATCTTTTTCTCAACATGACCAACACATTCTAATGCTTTACTGTTGACATCTTTTTAAGGTTAAGATTCTAAAACTGCTTTGTATGCTTTAAAGTCCTCATCACCCAAATATTTTGTCGTAATTTGTAAATCCTAATTTGTGTATCGTAAATTGTGCGTGCCTCTGAGCAATGGAAGATACAAAGTCACCTTCAACTTCCATTACCCTACTACTTCCGAAGTAATTTGCCGAACACTCAATGTTATGTACATTGCCGTTAAAATTACATGAGTATTTCCTTTATAGTATTTCGACATCAACAACTTTCCCAGTGTTCACACTAACTGCTGTAACAACACCATTCAGAGAAACATGACCCCTTTTTTGCCAAATGCCATAGACAAACACCGGTACATTAGGACTTGCATTATTAAATGATATTATTTCGGCGGCAGCTAATACCATAAACTGGCTACTTTCTGTGTCGTGTTAATTAATGCTTGCATGAACTCGTAAGGCCACTTTGGTGGAAGTGACAAATTCATAACTCTACAAAATATTTTCGCAGCTGCTTCTCTTTTCCAATAAAAATAATAGCATATGAAAGCCCAGTGTTTACTTCATATAATTTTGTATCTTTTTTGATTAACTACTGTTTTAGTAAACCTGGTATTAAGATATGTTTGAATAACACCACAAAAGTCACAACATGTCAACAACTTTAGAACCAAACTTTGGATTTGGTGACCAAAATTTATGTGAATACCTTGTTTTTTAAAATTTATTTATAATAAATGTGGTTTCAAAGCACATGAAAACAGTAGAATGTCAATTATTCCAAAAAAAAACTTTAAAATGAATCTAAAAAGTAAACATACTCTTTATTTAACTTACCTAACCTTACTTAGCTTTAAAAGTTGAATTATTCATGGATATTATGAATTAAATATTCTGACTTATGACGCATTTAATTTCTCGAAAGTTTGGGTTTTTGTACCTTTCTTTCCAAACTTTCGTTTTTTAAACGTTTTATTATTAAACCAAGGCATGTTAAAAATGTTTTTGATGGAAACAATGTTTCCAATAGCAGAAAATCGTAATATTTCAGGAGGTAAAAAACAGCATGCGAGTTTCCAGAAATTAAACAAACAGCTACAATTATTCACTTCACTTCTTTCCTGAACAAGTTACGGATCAAAATAAATCCTTTTAATCAATTTAAAGTATTTGATGAGGCTGAAAAGTAGCAAGTGTCTTTTGTTTTGATATGAAAGGGGCGTGGCAGTCAGCTGTTTTTGGGTATGTAAACAAATTTTAAAAAAAATATTGAAAATACTTTAGAACAAAAATTTAAATTGCATTGGAAAGAGAAAGAGTGGTATTTTATTTTTCAATCAAAATTGAAAAATCAATTTTTGGATCGATTTTTGTGAGGTGACCCCCTTAAATAAGCTAATTAACATTTCGTAAAAGTTTCAGACTATTCGGTGAGTATTATATCATGCTATTTTTGGAATGAAACTTCAAACTCATATTTCTCCAAGTTGAATTTTTGTACATATACTGTTATTCAAAAGCCTAAGGCTTTTTTGATAATTGAAGTATGGGTTTGAATATTTTTATACATGTTCTGAAATGTATGTTTTGTAAAACTGTGCATCGAATTAGCTGTAACATGTTTAGTACTTTTTATAAAAAATTTAAAAATCAAAATTAATGTTTTTTTGAGAATTTTTGGAAGTTTAACTATAAACAAATTAATAAAAAATTAAAGAGCAGCAGCAGAAAAAAATCCATGCAGAGTTTTATGTAGTATATTACATGGTACTTGAAAAAAAAGTTTTTCAAGGAAAGAAAAGAAAAGAGACAAATTTTAAAAAGCCTTAAGGATTTAGAAAATACTTTAAAAAGTTCAAAAAATTTAAATTTTACAAACATTTTGCAACAAATTAAAATGTTTTTGTATGGAATTATTAGTAAATAATAACATTTATAAAATACAATTGAAAGGAAATATTAAATATTAAAAATAAAAACAAATGTGAAGATGGTACCATATCGCCTTAAGTCATCAAACTGAGGTTTGCGTTTCTGAATGATTTATTTTTATTCCGCATCGGGTTTGCTGAGAATCGTAATTCAGCTCTGACAGTTCAAGGTCATCAATTTCGCTAAAATCTGATTGTTCCGTTTGCAAAAAGGATAGATCAAACAAACTTTAAAAATAATATCACATTCCTTTGCATCAGTAAAGAATTCTAAATTCAGCACTGTAAATATATTTCAATAAGGTCTTTAAGAGAATATTCAGAAAGGAATTTTTGTTTAGTTGCCTTTACATTGAAATCAGGTCGAAAACCGGAAAATTTTCGTAACCTAGAGCGATTCAATCTATCACCTTCTTTGTTTTATATTAACCGATGCAGAAGTCCATTATGATTCGTACTTGCAATTTTTAGAAATTGGGCAATTTTTGGAAAATTGCTAAGGATAATTATTGTTCTAAATTATTAAGCAACTAATATATAAATGTTCAATCACTAAATATACACACTTAATATTTACTTTATAATAAAAACTCAGTAGAAACTAAAAATTAACATCGAAATTTTAAAAGTTTCTTCTATCAATTCTTTTTCTTCAATCAATTCTTCGAAACTTTTCAAGTAACTGATTCTCTTTGTAAAAGTATCTTTATCGGCACATTATAATAATATCTTAATTCCAAAAGAAATTTCAGTTTTATCCAGTATGCAATACTAAAAAATATCTGCTTCGAAAGATGAAATAAATGACTATCAAAGAATCATGCAAGTCCACTGAACAGCTTATGTTTTACTCTCGATTTATAATAAGGGGAACAACTGAATGGAGTCAATTTTGACCTGTTAGGGGTTCCTGGGCTAATACATGGAAGATGTTAATTAATTGATATTGTTTCCTACTTGAGGGTAAAATTTTGAAGTTGCACTTTTTTTTCTTTCTATAAATGCCAGACATTTGGCCACCAAGTCATTGGTCTCGATCTAGTTTCCCACTACTTAAGAACAAAAGAATTCAGTACAGTGCATTTGTCAATATCGCCCCTATCCATGGAGTTCCAAAGAGTATGGAGTTTCAAACAATCGTGCCCAGTCAAAAGACATATTAAAGAAGTATTATATAAATTGTCATCAGTACTAATCCTTCATGAAAAAACCAGAATAAATTGGAATTAGAAATAATATCCTAGTTATCATAACGAAACACTTTGAATTGCTTACCAGTCGTCCCAAAGTAATTGTATGCTTTTCAGCACTTTCAGGGGAAAATTTCTACAAAGCAGACTTGAAATCGTCTTTCTTTACCCAATAAATTGGATAATCTTAATAGTTACCGCGAACGAATATTTGGGAAAGGGATGCAAACCAATGCACTGTTAGCAATTATTCAAGACTTTTCAAGTACTCTTTTCAATTTAGTTAGCATTTCAAATGAACTGATATGAATAATTTAAATTCTTAAGTAGTTCGGGTTTCTAATAACTTTGGAGTTACATTTTTCATATAAGATTTCTTTCTTTCTTCTATGAAAAGGAGTTACTCGTAGTCATTAGTGAAAACGTTTATTTTTTTAGTGCCCCATGTGCCTCCAGGCCTTGAAGGACCAAGTATTACAGGAAGCGTGTCTCGGTATTATGTTGGCGATACTGTCGATGTCAACTGCTCTTCTGCAAGATCTTTGGAACCTGCCCAACTACAATGGTTCGTTAATGACAAAGAGGTAAGTATTTTATTGGTTTTTCAATTATCGTGATTTAATAAAAGGGCTTAAAAATTGGATGATTTGAAAATTGTCTTTAGTTTCCATTAAATAAAGAAATTTCCAAGTTCCAAAACAACATTGATAATATACACTATAGAAGCAAAAGTCCCTTCACACTTTGAAATTCAGATATTTTTTACAAGTATTAAAGAAATAATCAATGAAGACATATGTAAGTTTATAAACGCACTTTCCAATGAAGTTTGAATAACTTGCATACTTAGGAAGTCACGAACATTTTTTTAAAGAAATAAAATTTTAATCTTCTTGTATAATAAAAATGTAAATTATTTGTCGTTCTCAAAGCATATTTATTCAATATATATCAATGTTTTAAGGTCTTTTCGTAAAATTAGGTCTGATATTCTTGAAGATATAAATATCTCTTTAAACACTTCAAATTAAAATATTTGTAATATACATTCAAAGCACGAATTTTAGAGAATTATCGAGAATGCACACTAGAAACATTAAACTAAATTTTGAAGAAAACGTAATCAATATTCAGTAAGGCATAGAAAATAATTTTTTACCCGCATCGGAAAAAATTATATTAATATTTTTCTTTTGTAACATTGTATCTAATAATATTTTTGAATTTTATATGTAATTAGCAATTATATGAAAGTTGGAAAAAAATATAGTCATTATGCGGTATGTTCCTAAAAACATACTAAATATGTTGAGGGGTGATAGAATATTACTAAACCAGCACACGAAAATAAAATCTTGCAATCCATTGTTGGAATTCAAATAGTAAAGTGATAACAAGAGATGACGCATGAAATGGATGCGTACTTGCAATAGTTGATCAAGATGTGTGTGTGTGTGTGTGGATGCACTCCATGCGACTGGCAACACTAGGGAAGTTCAAAATGTGTACCAATAACGTCTTCCAACGAGATACAAAACCTATTCAACGACTGTATCAACAATACGGCGAAAGAGGTTCTTCTAAGATGCATGCAGGTGGCTGAACTGGGAAGAGTGCAAAATCCTCATTTATAATGGATAACATTGCTCTGTATATCAGAATATAACAATCGGAGTTACATTCTATCAGTTACTAAGGTGTGCATAACAAAACTTAGAATCACCTATATATATATATATATATATACCGTAATTTCGCACGTATAGTCCGCACCATCGTATAGTCCACAGACACGATTTTATATAAAAAAAATTTCAAAAATCATCAGATTGTCCGCCACTACCGGATAGTCCGCGGACTATACGTCCGAAATTACGTTATTTTAATACGGCAATATTAATGTATTTTAGAAACAAAGAACTAAGTATAAATAGAAAAAAAGTACCTCGTTTTAATATACCTTCAGAAATTAAACGCTAAATACAAATAAAAAACAGTGCTTACTAATTAACCATATATTAATTAATAACACATTCTACTACATTAACGAAAACCTTCAAAGTCCGATTCATCGGTATCAGAATTAAACAGTTCTAATATATTTTTGGGAAGAGTGTCCGAAAGTTCATTTTCAGCATCAATATCTTCACTGTCAGTGAATTACTCGCTTTCACTAACAATCCCAGCTTTTATAAATCCCGATCGGATGGTAGACACTTTAACACTTTTCCAGGATTTATCGACACATTCAGCAACTTCAGTGTATGAAGCGCGTCTCATATTTCCTCCTTTTGTAAAAGTATGTAAACCTTCCGACATCCAGTTCTCCCAGCAAGCACGTACGTGGGACTTGAAACTTCTGTTCACGCTAATATCCAGAGGTTGCAGGATTTTTGTTAAACCTCCTGGAATTATGCTAAGTTCAGCAGCGATGTTTTTTTTTAGCTTCCGCCTTTACACTGTCTTTTATGTGTGCCTTCATGAAATCCATAATTAGTACTCCTTTGGAATTGTTTTTCTCTTAAAGATTAAGAGAGGCTTCAACTTTGTGCCATCAGCACAGCAGGCGAGCATCACTGTGAAATGGGTCTTTTCTTGACCAGTTGTTGTTATTGATACTGTTTTCACTCCACAAGTATCAACGGTGCGATTCGGTGGGCAATCAAATGTTAATGGAACTTCGTCTATATTTGTAATATTTTTTAGGGAATACTTCCCTTCTGCAATAACTTTCCTTGTAAACTGAAGGAAAGAAGCTTTTTTCATCTACGTCGTCCGCAACAGCCTGACACATTATCGTTCTGCTGCGAACTCTCAAGTTTTTACGACGCATGAAGCGGTAAACCCAATTGATTCCTCCCTTGAAATCCATTATCTGCATCTCTTCTGCCATGGACTTCGCTTGGAGACGGATTTTAACTGTTGAAATGGAGCGTCCGGAATTTCTTTGGTCGAGAATCCCATCTCAGTAAATTTTCCTCTAAAGCTGGCCATTTTACTTTTTCATGCCGATTGGATCGCTTTCTTCCCATACTTTTTAACACATCCTTTTGTTTGCGCCAATTTCTCACCGCTTTCTCGTCCACTTCAAAATAACGTCCCGCTTCTCTATTTCCATCTTTTTTAGCTTTCTCAACTACCTTGAGTTTAAACTCAGCGGTAAAAGTCCGGCGATGTTTCATCAACGTTATCGAAGATGAAAGCAAAATACTGTGCAACGTGCTATCCTTGTGATAAGTGGTAATGAAATGTGACCTTCGACCCCACTCACTCGGTGTTGCCAAACCACGCTATAAGTAAATGAATCACGCTTTTTTTTCGTACTCCGGGTACTTACTACCAAGGCTCCTAAAAATCGAGCTGACGCATCAACTACTTTCCCCCTCCCGGCAGTTGCGCTAAAGCAGTGCGAAGGATACTGGGATACTCTGGTTGTGCTAAGTGAGTGCTCATATCCCGGCTTCGCTTGATGCGCCAGCCTGGATTTTAGGAGCTCTACTTGCTACTACTCATTCGTTCTGCACTATGCTCTATGGGTTACTATCGATACATACGAATGTTTTCTTGGAATCTCGCGCTTTTTTATATTTGATCATCGGCAGTTCACGACAGCGTTTTTTTTTAAATTTCAACGATTTTAACCGTGAACAACCAGCGTATTATCCGCACTAGTGGATAGTCCGCAGCTTCAAAAATTCGCATTTTAAACACAGATAGTCCGCGGACTATACGCGCGAAATTACGGTATATAGTGAGTTATATATATAGACTTCCATTACTCTTTGAAAGTAGCTAAATAGTAAGAACGTTTTACAATAACTACTTTAATCATGATAATCGCATAGTTAAGCTGAATTACATAACTTTTACTTATTTTGTATAGGCATCTATATTATAGTGTATTTAATGTATGAACACTTTTGTATTGTATTTCTTGTTTGGTGTCGATATTTCTATCATTAAATGTGATTGCAAATTAAAGCAAAAATGTTATTACATGCAAAAAACATTATAAATTTTGAATTTTTATGGGAAATTTTATAACTGCCAAAATATAGTGGAGCCTGTTTTAAAAAAATGCAATAAAATATTTATATTCATTATTAAATATTTCTTACACTTTCAAACCATTTCCAACTTTTTGTGACACCGGATGAACAAAAATGCTTTTCTTTTTCAACATGGCGGTTTCCGAAATTCGCAGATCACTTATACTTCACCGGAAAATGTGGCATGATTTATTGGGAAGTGTTAAACTTTCATTTCAATTTTCGTAGTTTCATTTCGATCTCTCTTTGTGATTGAAATGAAAATTCTGACAGGAAATCTAACATTGCATTAAAAAAAAAAATTAGCGACACACAGATTTTACCTAGAGGCCCAACTTAAGAGTTCAGGACATCATTTATTTTGTACCTCAAATATTTTCTCGGTGAAAAGACATTGCATATTATGAAGTTCACAAGAAGGAGCATTTTCAATATTGCTGCTATGATGACATAAACAAAAACGCGTAATGTCTCTTATAGTAACTTAAAGAACAAACGAGAGTAACAAGTATTAGCCCTCTTCATTGAAAAAGACAACATTTTCTAGATGTTTCCTGCAGTTAAAAGTAACTTTTATTATAAATATTGTATAGGAGAGAGGGTATTAGAGAATAGTCACGGAAATTATGCAGTGCCGAGGTTTTGGGTCTGTTTGTAAGTGTTAAAACTTTAGAAAATATGATGAACACACAAAAAAGGCTCACATGATACAGTGAGAGTTGACCTCCTGTCGAAATGATCGTTGCACAACAAAGTGTTTTTGGGGATTTTCAAAAGCTTTTGCAGGTAAGTTTCCAAACATTTTAACATACTAGTACACGTATTACTTGAACATGATGCTATATAAGTAGAATATATAATATTAGAGTTTTTTATTCTGTGATCGTTTTTCAGCTGTCAATATTTTGTTCTTCAGCTTAAAGGCTCATTTTCCAAGGTGGCGTATCGGGTACTATGGGATACTTGCTTAATAATGTAAGAAGCTGGATCTTCTTCTTTAATAACTGATTCCTGAAGCTATTAACCACAAAAGCTATTGAGAATAAGATAAAAGAAAAGGACAAGAAGAAGAAATCAGAAACTTAAATAAGCAGCAAAAGAAGCCGAACATTCAAAGGCCATCTATTAAGAAATTAAACTCAGACCAAATTCTAGACCTTATACTACAAACGATGACTCCAATGTAAGCAGCGATGAATCAATCCATTCGGGTGTATCTTATGTAATGAACTTCATGTAATCTCTGAAGAACCAGAGAACCTGCAATCTTCTGCAATGGAAATTTCCCCAAAGATCAACGAGAAGAAATTTGAATTCAACACTTCACGGCTTTTTTCTGTAGACTCAACTTGACTGTATAGGAGCAAAAAAAAAAAAAAAAAAGATTATACTTCTCATTTTTAAATGTAGACTCGAAGCAGAAATGACTTGCTAGTAATCTTAAATTTCTTTTAGAGTTAAAAATAACTCCGTTTTATTAAGTGTAATTAGTTTTCCAACGGCTTTTAAGCCGCCCTCTGTTCCATATTACCCAAGTATTCCATAATAATTTCCATTTGTAAAACTTTTTAAACAATTATTTTTCTTACAACAAAGTAAAAGGTATTTTTTTGGCAAGTGACAGTTCACATTACAAATACTCATGTAAGAGGGCTATTGTCGACGAACCTCATTATTTTCAACCCCAAACAAGAGACGAGGATGACACCTGAGTTAGTACTCCCCTCTACAAACTTCCAAACTACACGAACACGAGGGCATTTGAGTCTCAATATATCTAACGCACATCGGCCCCTTCTTCATGGTGGGTATTCAGCGGTACTGGGTTCAAAATCACGACACGCCGGCCACGCGTAAGTAACCTTGACCAGTAGATTATCATGGCATTAATAAAATTCGAAATTGTATTCCATAATATACCCTCCGCTCATCTGAATAACTTTTTTACAGAACCAAATGGATTTAATTTGTCATTCTTACTACCTTAATCAATTGAACGGAATGAAGTAAGGTTTGCATTCCCGAGTCATATTTTCAATCCCGGGATTTCGGGATTACATTATCCAAATCCCGGGATTAGGATTGGACTATTTATTAAAAATACTTACATATTAGCATAGTTGAAACTGCATAATAAAATTTAAAATATAATTAAAAATTGATTTAATATTATTTTAATAAAACAAATAAAAATATTAATTATATATAAAAAAATAAAAATAGTACATAATGAAATTTTGAAAAAAAAAGCATTTCTTCATTTCTTGTGCTTCTGTAAATAAGCTTATAAAAAAACAGCTTCTCCAGCATTTCATGGTTGAGATCCTGCCGAAGAAAAGGCCCGTTCGGATTCTTTCCTAGTAGGTATTATCGTCATTAAATAGGAGTATGTTCTTTTCAGGTAGTCACCACGTCTCCTTCCATTTTCAAAATTGAGATATTTCTTTTTGAATTTTTGATGACAGTGTCTCAAATCTAATAGACTGCATTGGGGCATATGCATCTTTGATAACTTTATTTAGTTCTTCTGCTACACTTAATGACTTTTGTGTACAAATTCATTCAGTTATTGAATCAGAATGTGAATCCATTTCAAGTGTTACTTTATTTGAAATAGAAGATCCAGTTGCTAGAGCTCTTAGTGATGCAGCGGAAGTTGAAGTGTTTCAAGTCCTTTAAGCAGGTCCGCTATTAATTAACGGCATTTAATAGAAGAAGGAACTGTGACAAAATCTATTCTTCAGATGTTCTTTATGTTATTGCTTAAGTATTGCAGAGTGAGCTGCTTAGATCTGTGCGATGTTCTCCCATGCGAGAAATAAGAGCTGCATATGTGTTTTTTTATTTATAGTACTTATGATTGCACAAAAAAAATTCTACGTACATATTTCATAAACAAAATATAAATTTTCCAAGTTTTAATTCCTTAAAAAATTTTAATGAGAAATTTTTTTTAAATATAATTTAGACAAAAATTAAATCCAGGAATTAATTATTTTAATCCCGGGATTTCCAGATTGGTAAAAAAAACCGGGATCCCGGGTTTCGGAATTCCGGGACGGAAAGTCGTACTATATATCTTCCAAAAATTCTAATTGTCTCTGTCCAAGTTAGCTGACACTGGACGTCCTGAGCATGAGAGAAATGTCCGTTTTCTGACTCCACTCGCGATGTGGAGGAAGTTACAGAAGAAAATAAGAGAAAACATAGCAAATTTCACGGTTTAACATACACACATGCCTCGAACCCTTCAAGGTTCAACACGTAAGAAAAATTACATTAAATGTATATAGTACAAAAAAGTAAATAAGATACATTAAATGTAATACCAGATTCACAATACTTTGAAAAAAATTTCAAAATATAATTTAAACAAAAATGAAATCCTGGGATTTTGGAATCCCGTGGTTGCAAACCCTAGAATGAAGAAAGTTTAAAAAAAAAGAAAGTTTTGGTTCAAGACGTAGAATTACTTACCGAGAAATAATTAGGAACCATTTTTTTTTCTTTTAGATAAAAATATTTTTTTCAAAGTTACTTAGTTTAAAAATCCAAGAGATTCCTAAAATCCATCATAGTTTCTTTGAAAATTCTCGGTGTGCCGTTTTATACACGTTTTAGTTCATTGTTAAGAATGCCACTGATCGGTGAATGCCAGATCGAAATCCACGAAATTCATGATGACAGAGGGCTAAGTGATGCTTGTGGTCAGCCGTATCTTTGAGCAGCATACAAGTGACAGAACGATTTAGCTCGTTTACATCCAATATTGAGAGAGAACGCACTGGGGCCTTCCACCAGCCTCATTAGAGGAATTGCGGCGTGATGGCTATTTAGAGTGCCACCATGCCAAGAAAGCACTATGCATTTACAAACATCCGTGTCTTCTCCAGGATTCGAACCCACTCATTTCGGCACAGCAGTCAGGGTCGCTAACCACTACACCGGATGGGCGATTGTTTTAGTACAAAAATCATTAAATTATTTTTAGTAGTTATGCGTTTTGAAAAAGAATTGGGAAAGTAATGCATTTAACTTAATGGCTTCCGTACTTGAAATAAATTGACATATTCTTATACTTTATGACAATTTGGGAAAATGTGTACAAAAAGGAATATAATCCATTTTCTTTTTAATCTATCATTTTATTATATAAAATACACGATTTACTCATAAAGTTCAATAAAAGTTTAAAAATTGAAGAAATTCCGTAATTTTTTCGTTGGATTTGTATAAATTTCTCGGAACACAAGCTCTCTCAAACAGTATTTTCTCTCAATTTATTTGATCTTTTCTATTAAGGATGAGAATTTTTATCATTTTGAATACATTAGGGGTAGTCAAGCTAAGAATATATGTAAGCAGTTTGTCGTAGTCTCTCACTACCCCTATGGTTATTAATTCCTCTTTGCACATTATCTACATTTGGATATGTCGGATTCATAATTAATGACTACACAAATAATAAATCAAACTTATTTATTATTCCTTATGTTAGAAATACACAAATATTAATCAAACTTTAAGAACAACAAATTATAGTGGAGTGAGATCAGAATTCAATTATAAACGACGGAATACTAACTGATACCACGGGGGAATAACGCATACAATCAAACTACGCATTTAAATCTAATCTACAAAAATCACAGACCTGATATCTCCTTAAGAAGGAATCTTGAATACTTGTAGAATCTATGAAGTGGCTTCAATCCTGGATATCTTCAGTTACGTCCGAACCGAATTAATGAATCTTTTTCAATAATCTTCCTTCTGCTAACAAACTTCACTTAGTTAAACTAATCTCCTAGAATCACCTTCTTAATCAATCACGTAGTTTACTCCTCTATCAAAAAACGTAGTCATCCTCATCTCTTCATTTCATTTCTCCCTTTTATATCTCTTTCGAACTCGCTAAACCCGAAATTATCTTATTTGCATAAGTCACACTTTCAGCTCTCAGCGGGGATTGGTTAAAATAAATACAATTTAAAAGATTATGAGAGAAGGTTAGTGAAACGCGTAAGCACCCGTCACAAATTCCTCCGAGAAAAAAAGCGTGACTTATTGAAGGTCTAAACGACCTGCAAGAACTCGCTTAATTTACCTAACATCTGAAAAACACTGAACCTGCACAAAATTTTAACTACTCTAGAATGCCTGAACTTGTAAAAAGTTAACTCACACGAACTTTATAATGCCTGAAAATTCTGAACTTGTAGAAAGTTAACTCACGAACTTTATAATGCCTGAAAATTCTGAACTTGTAGAAAGTTTTAACTCTCTAAGTTAGAAACTTTAATTAAACTAACACACAGAAATGACTACTCAAAAGGGGTACTCCACTCCAATTTATTGCTCTTGTACACATTTATAATCCCTACAGTGCATCCCATTCGGGCGAAAACATTTCAAGGAAAAAACCCTGATCATGCACTTTACTTAAGTGCTAATATAAATAAAATTTTACATTAATATCTTCTCACGACATCAAAGTTTTCATCGCATCACTGTGTTCAGGGACTGCTGCCCTGAAAGGAAACCTTGTCAATTTTTCTAAAACATGAAATTAAATGCACAGAACTTTTATACAACTTCCTTATTGACATAAAATATGTCATACATTATATTATATATATATAGTTTCATAACAATTTAACCTTTTATCTGGTTCCATTTTCAAAAAATTCCCAATCAATCGCGATGCGCTGTTAATGTTTTTTGTTAGTATTCCTAATTACGCCGCGCCCAGAAACCAGACACTACTTATACATCTTAATAATTACACACAAAAATATATACATTTTTTCATAGAATATATTACAACAAACAATACAAGTAATCTCACATATAAAGCCTCGTCTTTAATGTGTAGCGAAACAATTGCAATTCAACAAATGTTTTTCCACAATTTGGAAAAAAATTAAATACTAAAGTCTTTTCAACCGATATGAAAATGCACACAACTCAGTGACACTTTTGTACGTTAATTTTACAAAAGAAAATTAGACTAGCCCACATGGAAAATACTCCGAACTGTCTGTCAGAGGAAAAATAAACAAATTAGAATTATACAACCTGGCTAGTCTTTAGATCCAATCTGCATAGGCTTTGTCTCCAACCATGGCTCTGTGCTGGATGACCTTGTCCTAGGTTGTCCACTCTGCACTCCAACCTTCTGGGTCTCCTCTTCCATCGAGTCGTTGAAGTTGATATGCTCCTGCTGAGGCGTTGTTTTCTTTGTGAGAACTGGAACTTGGCTGTTGTCCACTCGACGTCGGCTCCGAAGATTGTATGGACAGCTCCTTTCCTGATGAGGTCTGTTGTACTTGAATCTGTGGGATGGTCCTGGAACTGCTCTTTCAGAACTATTTTCTTCCACCTTTCTATACCGCTTTCTGGAGGGACGAGAGGCATTGACGAGGAAATCTTTCTTTTTCTCTATCTACGTGGGCCTCTGGTCTTCTTTTGTACGTTTTCATTCCAAGATTCTGGCCTTCCTCTTTTCTCTCTCTCAGTCCAAAAAGGTCTTTTTTCCTAAAATTATACACGCCACCCCCGAAGAAACAGCAGATTCCGTCCGTCCACGTTTTTTTCTCACCTCCACTCCATCGCGTCTATTCGCAATTATATCTCTACTACCATTTACATTTCCTGATTTCGATCCTTTACGACAACCCCCATCATTCTCCGATTGCACCAATGACGACTGCGCATCATCTGACCTGACTGATGTCACTGCACCATGATCACTACTAGTGTCACTTTCCGACTCGGCAACACTGTCTTCTCTTTGATGGTAAATTCTCACCTGTCCACATTAACCGTTATTCTTTTACCAAATTTAATATTACTAAATTATTATTATTTTTTACACTCAGAACTTTATATGGGCTTTCAAACTTGGCATAAATTTACCTACTATTTTTTACATTTTGAACTTAATGGGTGAGTTTGAACTAATACTAGATCACCAACTTTCACATTATTTTCACGCCTCTTTTATTATAATATTTCGCCACTCTCTTGCTGGCGCTTTGTATGAACTCTAGCCTCCTCAAACAACCTTTCTATGTTCCCACAAACTAAATCTGATCCATCAGTTACCATAACTAAATTCTGAAAAGGGTGATTAAATTTCGACCTAAAAATATTCCCCGGTGTTTTACCCGTTTCTCATGTACTGCTGTCCTAATCGCATAACCGAACTCTTGCAGAAATTGATCCCAGTTAGCGTGATTATCCGCGACAAAACTCGAAATCATTTTTAAAAGAGTGCGATTAACTCTTTCTGTTTGATTAGCTTGTGGACGATATACCACAGTTTTAACGTGTTTTATGGCAATCTGCGACATATTGCTCAAAAACTTCGGATATCATTTGGGGCCGTTGTCGGTAATTAACTTTACAGGAGCTCCATAACGCGCAATATAATTCTCAAAAAATGCATTGGCGATTGCTTTAGCCGAAGCTTTCCTTAAGGAACTATTTCAACCCATTTAGAAAAATTATCTGTAATTACTAAAATAAATCTATAGCGTTCTGGACTAGTTGCAGGGTATGGGCCTAACAAATCTAAAGACACGATTTCATTCGGAAAATTCGTTATTATCGGAATTAATTGACCAGCTGGTAATACGTTTTTATAATTGACTTTTTGGCATTGGTCGCAGGTTGCTACATATTTATAAATGTATTTCCTCATGTACGGAAATAACACGCGTCTTTTAATTTTAAGTAGGTTTTCTTTTTGCCTAAATGACCTGCCATCGGCGAGTCATGAAATTCTCGCATAACATCTTTACGTAATGTTTTAGGTATAAATACCCTTAATTCACCTAGTGTGGTTGTATATTTTGCATAATATAGCAAACCGTCAACGATTTTAAAGTCATTGGACAATTTCTGCAGATTGATTCATTAACGGAACTATCGTCCGGATTTTCCAAATACTTCATTATGTGCCCTAGTTCCGGGTCATTTCTCTGTTCCTCTCTCAACTGTTCTCTAGAAGATAATACTAACGATCTAATCACCGCACAAGACACTTTGGTTCTTCATTACTTTCTAACGGGTTTCTAGACAACATATCAGCCACTAAATTTTGCGTACTGGGCGATGTTCCCATTCTACATTAAATTTCGCCAACTTTTTTTTTCCCTGCCTTTAACTTAGTCCTTAATAAATCTATCGTACCGGTTCGTCCGAAATTGCCAATTTCTCAATTTCATTCAACATTCTCGTTCGTCACACTATAATTCCTTTCTGCTCGGTTTAAAGTTCTCGATCAAACGCCATAGGCCTATTATTCTGTATCAATACTGCTCCTACCCCCACGGAGCTCGCATCCGTATAGAGTTCAAAAGGCTTGAAAAAACCGTAATTGTAACACTGGAGCTTCTGTCAGTGCTTTCTTAATACGATCAAAGGCTTCCTGCACTGATTCCGTACAATGAACTTAGAGTTTTTTCGTTTTAAATTATATAAGGGTTCACACATGTCTGCGTAGTTTTTAATAAACTTTTGATACCAACCCGTCATTCCTAAAAATTTTGCTATTTGTTTTGCAGTTTTCGGAGGCTTCATTTCAATAATTGCTGTTACTTTTTCCTCATCTGTTTTAACTCCTTCTTTATTAATAACTAAACCCAAATAACGTAATTGTTCCCTCGCGAAAGGACATTTCTCGCGATTCAACGTCAAACCAGCCTCCTGCAATAATCTGAATACTTCCCGTAAGTGTTCTACATGGCTTTCAAAAGATGGAGACGAGATGATAACGTCATCCATATAACAGTGGGCAAAACGCCCGAGGACTGGCCTGAGATCATCTCTATGGCCCTTTGAAAATTTGGAGCTGCCCCGAAAGGCCAAATGCATGCGAGTAAATGCAAAAGTACCATTTTTTGTAACAAACGCCGTCTTATGCACATCTTTGGGTCTACTGCCATCTGAAAGTAACCGCTGCGTAAATCAAGTCATGTCATAATTTCGTTGTGCGAATATTAGTGATCAAATCATCAATTATTGGTAGCGATATCGCGGATATCTCGTGATCGCATTTTAACTTCCTATAATCTATTGCAAACCTATAAGCTTCTGGATCATCTAACGGCAACCCGTTTTATTCCGACATAAAACAACTGGAGACGCGTAGGGCGATGTTGTTGAACTATTGTTCCATCACCCAACATTTTCTGAACATGGTAGTCGATTATACCCTGTTTGACCCTGTCATAGCGATAAGGTCTCGAAAAAACAGGAGGACTATACACCCGTGTCAATTTCATGACAAAATACATGTGTCAGACCAGTTTAAGCGAAAACAACCCATGAAATTATTTAAACAAAATCTGCAATACCTGCTTTTGGTTTGAATTTAACTTAGTGTTAGATAAATCTATTTGAACCGGTTCGTCCGAAATTGTCACTTTTTCCGTTTACGAATCCGAATGATTAACGATTTAGACAGGAAATCCAAAACTAATCTTTGCATGTGACATGAAATCAATACCTAGGATGCATGGATATTGCATCTCAGCAATCACATGAAATTTCCATAACTTCGAAAATTCTCTTATTTTAATTCTCAACTCAACTGTTCTAAATTTCTGCACTGTGACCCTTGAGCTGTAACTACTTCAGCTAACGATTTTTAATAGGACAGAAAGAAAAATATGGCCGGGTACGTTTTTTCTAAATAAACGACTTTCCGCACCTGTATCCCAGAGCGCTTTTAGAAATGTATCATGCAATAGAATCGGCACATACGGAAGTTCAACTGCGATAATCGCAATGAATTAAGTCTAATTCTATTAGGAGGATTTGACTCAATACGATCTCTTTGAGAGTTAAATTGGCATTTCTTTGCCTTCGCTGTTCAATCAACACGCCTCCAATTCTGCTTTGCTGAATCATCATTAGGACCCTTCCTAACCACCATCCTACGGTTCTGATACCGGTCGTTCTCTGATTTGGCTGATTGTATCGATTTCCACCCTCGAATCCTTGATTTTGATAATTACGACGAGAAAAATTATTCGCACCCCTGCCTATCCTCTTTGATCATTTTGACTATTTCCGACCCCAGTATCTCTCCAATTTCTATTATTCCTTCTTTCCTCAGGATTCCTACTCACATCCCAACTTCGTCTAGCAAAATTATTACTCGAACCCTGTTTTCCCTGCAGCTATGACGTTCCTCATACCGGTCTACCAACTCTATCAATTGAGTTTTCGTTGTGGGGTTTCGAACTTCTAAATAATCCATTATTTAGGGTTCTAGTCGCAACTATGTGATCAATCAATTTTAACTCATCATAATTCAAATTT